>JAMKCH010009888.1:0-52063 GCA_023653785.1 Ophioderma brevispina | reverse complement strand
GTGCAGCACTTGGTGAGTGTATCCTATCATGATGGCATCACTCTAAGCACTACAAAACAGAGATCTCAGCCGCAAGAGATTTCTATTAAGCAAGTAAAGCTGAGCTGTTTAACTTAAAGTTTCGGAAGTGACAAATGTGTTGCGGAGGTGAAGGTGCTAACGGAAGGTATACAGTGTGTATAATTTTTGCAATATGTTGGTGATTTTTACAACTTTTATCAAGTAAGAAGTTAAGGCATGTTCAACATTGAAAGAAGCAAAAAAATTGTGGCCATTGTATCTCTTTAAAAACTAAACACATCAGTCATTGTTTGGTGCGGAAGTGACGAAAATGTTAAAGGAAAAGTTAACATTGAATTTGATTGCGCAAAAACAATCTTAAAGAGGCGAAGGACCAATTCTTTTGCAACTAAATGGCAAGTCATACTTGATTGTTTGCAATACACCAAAAACAGAGAGATTCTGAGTAAATAATAAGGAGTAAAATTGTGTTATAAAAGGCATACATTTGTTAAGGAAAAATGTCACCTCCGAAACGATGAATTGCAACGACCTGTCTCCGGAATTTATGCGAAGCAAGAAAATGTGGGAAACCACAATAGCAATAGGTTGGACACTTGTCTATAATAATAATAAAAAACAAAAAATGGATTCAATGAAGGGGAAAAGTACAGGCTTGAGAAAAACTCGATTTAATTTGGGGTACAACCAAACGTGCCAATTTTGACCACATAAAGGCCACCAAATCCAAAGCAAAAAGTAAGGAGGTTTGTTAAGCTAGCTGAGGCTAGCCCTATATAGGATAGTTACACAGCACAATATCTTTGAAATTCTTCAATGAATTAGTGAGATACACATCATGAAGTGTCAAAACTGAAAGTTAAACCATGATGTGAAAATTGCCATATCATATCAAAAGTTTTAACTTTTTTATGGTGGGCAATGCATCAGAATGGTTGATTCATATTTTTGAGATTAGAGCTGTGTTAATGCTTACCATTCCTGTGGCATCAATTTAAAAATTTGACAAAAACACTCTCATTGGAATAAACGGCGGTCAACAAACTTTCTTACGTGTGGTTTCAATGGAGGGGCATTTTTGTCCCCTGTCGTACAAGTTCGGAACGGGGGACTATGAAATGGCTCGTCGTTGTATGTCCGTATGTCTGTGAGAAAAAGGTTAACCCTGGAATTCCGTGATAAAAACGTTAACCCTGATGCTGGATCTTTGAAAAACACTATATAGGGCACACAAATTCCTTCGCTTCATGGAGTGCATCTGGACGCATCGTTTCTGCGATTTGAACAATGCGTGATGTAGGCGGTTTAGGTATGAACTGAGCTAATTAAATATGCATAATTAATTGTATCACTGAAACGGTATGTTAGATATGCAAAATTCTTTTTGCCAAATTGAAGTATATCCTGGCATGCATTGTTTTCGCAACTTTAAAAGGACCATGATATATGGGCTTAGGTATGCAGCAGAGCCTATTAACTATGCATATAATGGAACTGAAACGGTACATAGCTATGCAAAATTCTTTTGCCACATGACGATAATCTTGCATGCATGTTTTCGCACTTTGAAAGTACATACATATGAAGATTAGGTATGCAAATGAGTTAATTTAAAATATGCATATTAGTATGCTGAAACAGGAATTGGATATGCAAAATTCCTTCGCTCCTGAAGGCACTATTATTCCTTCGCTTCAAGAAGGTGAGTATGGGCAGAATCGTTTCTGCGTTTGAAAGTGCATGATATGGCGGGTTTAGATATGCAAATGAGCTAATAAATATGCATAATAATGTATCACTGAAACAGTACATCAGAATATGGCAAATTCTTTTGCCACAGTACATTTTGGCATGTATTGTTTTCGCGCTTTGAAAGTGCATGATATAATATTGCGGCTTAGGTAGGCAAATGATGCTAATTATATATGCCGAATTATTAATGTTTCGCTTGAAACGTTGTGATTGAAACGGTACATTCGGGATGTGCAACAATTCCTTCGCTACATGGAAAGGCCATTCTGCCACACATCTTTTGTGTGAACATGATATTTGCGGTTTAGTTATGCGACTTAGGTATGCAAATGAGCTAATTAAATATGCACAATTAATGTTTCGCTGAAACGGTACAGCAAATGTGCAAAAATCCTCGCTACATGAAAAGGGGCTTTATGCCATACATCTTTTGTGGCTGTGAACATGATATGTGCCGTTTATTTATGCAAATGTCATACTTATTCCTTACCAATCAAGCTGCATTCATTTAAAGGTGCTAATTCCCAGACGTCATTTCTTGCATGCATATACTCAACTCGCACGCATAATAATTCACTCAACACTCATACTTCCACTGGCACTTACTAATCTTTCTTCACTCCACCTCCAATTCTGGACATTGCATGGTTAAGTGGGGTAGTCTAGTGGTCCCAAGTTCAAGGGTGTGTGGTGTGCAATTAAGTTGTCACTTCAAAATGATCGGGAAATTCGGAGGGAGACATATTTACGCATCGCGTTTAAATACGGAGTTCGCCTTGTTATGACATTAATAAAGTAGCCTACAGTTGCAAAACCTCAAACACCACGCAAGTCACCTTCTCAGCACGTGTTCATCATTTGGATTAAAACTCCTTCAACTTTTTGAATTGTTAAAATCACCATTATCAACGCCATGCGCATTTTATGGGAAACAGCCGCCCTGTCAAGAGCTCAATATTTTAGCAAAAAACAGCAATTCAGAAAACGAACGGCTTATGTGAGATTGAAAGTTGCATAGCATTGATTCCGAATACCCCAAAACATGGGTGATGGCCACCAAAATTTTAGCAATTTGAACAAAAATTGAGTTATGGGTCAAAAATCAAAATTTTGACAATTTGGCGGCCATTTTGGATTGGCACCCTGGTTTTCGCACTTTACTTTTATTTTTTTCTTGGTGAAAGTGGGAATTCAGGGGTTGATATTTAAAGTCATTAAATTAAACGAGCGGTGTTCGAGTCGGATCTGAAACTTGACCTATATAGCCCACCTCTAATTCAAGTAGATGTTAAATTTGTAAGCCCCATGCACACCCAAAAAAAAATATTCAAGTGCCATGAAAAATCAAATAGGCCATGGCATTTTAATGCTATTTTAAATTTATAATTTAATATATTTGTTATAGTTGCATGGTAAAAATCTTGAGCCCTCAAGGGCTAGCCGAGATGGATGAGCGGGGACGTCTCCAAATGACGGAGATGGTCCCATGGACTATCGACGTCTCACGGAGATGGACAGGTGATTGAGCCGCAACGGCCGCCGGAATTCTCAGGCATGGCAACGGAAAAACAGGTTCAGCCGTCTCTCAAGGACGATGGGCCCAAGCACGGGTACGAGTGGATTTAAGACGTAGTGTTGCCTTCAGAATCCAGAATCACAAATCAACTCTTATTTATCAAAAACACTAAAACACAATTAGGGAGATGGCCAAAAAGGCCAAAAGCTAGGCCGAAAGAAGCAACCACTTCCCTTAACAGAATATGAAATGAAAAACAACATCAAATAATATAATCATATAAAAAAAATCAAAATACAAGACTTGATATACCCAAAAGCGATTTTTAAAGTTGCTTTAGAAACTAAATATTTTGAATTTGATTGCTGGCAGTTGTTTGATCTAGAGTTCAACAAAGTCTTGTGACCCACTTGTTTGGGTCCAAAAACCTCCATGCAGATGGTCTTAAAAATAATTTATTGTTATGAGTCAAATTATTTTGTATTTTGTTATGAGAGCATATTTTTGGAGCTTAAAAAACAAAGTTGGTTAAGACGCATTTTTTTACGTATTTCCCCATATTAGAATAGGCATCGATATGACAAGATAAGCGTACATTATAAAGAATTAAAATATGTTTTGGTTACTAATATTTCAGCTTATAGATTTAACATTCAATTTTGGAGGGAATTTTTCATCTTGGATTGGGAAAATTTGGATTGTGTCCCAGGAAACTTAGCATTTTTTCAGCCCGGTATTCAGAGATGGAGCCACAGAAAATTGGGCCACGATTGACTCCGTCTAAATATTATCAATACATTCAGGCTCTGTTGGAAGCTACCATTGCAGGATCTCCACCAACAACGCAGCAAGAAGAACACCACAACAGGCCAGCAACAAGAACACCATCGTCAAGAAGGCACAACGTAAACATCAGCAAACAGCAAGAACAGCATCAGCAGCAACACGGAAACAACGAAGCACCAGCAACAGCAAAGTAACCAACAAGGCAAAAACAAGGACAGTGAAGTACAGGACTATTGGTCAGCCTCCAGAAGAAACTCAGGTCGCTTTACCCAGAGGGTGTATGAGCCAATCCCATAGGCACCAGTTTGGAAATTTTCACCTCAATACGTGGATTCCTGGCGTTTTACTACCGGAAATAATTTTTTACCGAAATTCCTATCCCACAATGATGTACGAGTAGATAAAAATAAAATATGCGCATAGTGTATGGTGTTTTTTTGTGTCATACGGTCATTTTTCTGTCATAACTTGTGCAAAAACTGTTTTGCTGTACATAAATTTTACCAGTAACGAGTAAATCTTTGATTGCCTTGTAATGTTTGCGCCACAAAATGATGCGCGTATTTTTTAAAGGACGGCGCACTAAACCGCGAGCATGTCTTGCATGGAGTGATGCATTATCTACTCGTACATGGTTGGTGCAGTGTGGGATAGGAAAATTTCGTTAAAAAAAAATGATTTCCGGTAGGAAAACCGGGACCACGTCTAAGGTCACAAAAAGCTAATATTCTTAAAGTCTGACTCGAGATTTTGGAAACCATAATTTTTTGTCTATTTATTAAAAATAAGTTCAACTAGAACTAAAGATGTCACCAAAATGCCCCCAATTCCAAAGTTTGAGACGGATAGGATTTGTAGTTTCCATTGATGTAAAAACATGATGTGTAGTATAACAGTGCCATAGGATATTTCAAAAAAAAAATTCCGGATCCGGAAATTTAAAAACAAAGTTGTGCTTTTCTATATGAAGGACGTCGTATTTGAAGCTGAGCTATATCACACAGTGATTAGTATAGAACAAGCATAAGTTATAGGCAAAAAAAAAACAACCCAATGGGTTTGAAAATTGATGGCGCCCTCCGCGGGAAATCTATGAGTCAGCCTTTAAAGGTGCATTTTCATGATCCTAGCACCATTGGGAACGAATTTTATTTTCAAAAACCAACACGATATGAACAGTTTAGAAGAAACCTGCTTTCAGCAGCTTAAGTCTTATGTAACAAACGTTGGACTGAATGTCAGTTAATGATTGAAATTCACTTGCGTCCCGGCAAGGGTCAAAATACTTTTTGGGCCACGGGGGGCGGTATTTGAGCAAAATTCTGCCAAAAAAGTAGCCATGAGTAAATTTTACTCATTGGCAAACATTTCTCACAGGGGTATTTTGTGAAACACTCCTGTATTTTGATGCCCCTGCCATTCCACCGTGCACAGAAACAATTGATTAGTTTATGTAGCTTGCGGATCTCTGCTTATGCCTGTCCATAACATCATCAGACCATAAAAAACCTGGGGGTCCCTGTGCTGTGTGTTTTAACCACAGTTTCAGTTCCAGAAAGATCATGTTTCACACAAGGTTCAGCAATTTATCCTTATTTTCTGATTTTGGTTACCAAAAATTATGCATACAGTCTGAGATCAGTCTGAGTATGAGTGGCTAGTCAATGAACTGGGAGTAACGGTCCACTTAATACAGCAATGCGCTATTCTGGAGAGGTACCTGAAATTCCACCACCATTGATGGGTGTTGTTTGTATAGAAAATGGACGACTCATCAAAAGCATGGGGTTGCAACTCAATGTAAAAACCATGGCTTTAATAAAAAGGGGGGGTAAAAAGAATAAGAGTCTATGGTATTGATTGTCACTGCCCCCCCTATGATAACTAAACAAATCAATTCACCTCTTCTTCCTTTCAGCATGGTCAATTTGGAGAGTAGGGCTATTATACCAGGTGAACAATATTGGACAACCATATATTTGAAAGTGAAGATGTATTTAACAATTGACAACTAGTAACTGGTTACCCTTGTTTTATTGGTTTTTTTTAGTCTGACGGGCGATGCGTCTAAAAACGGACCTATTCTATGGACAGAGAAACCATTCCATTTGTTGCCAGGCGGGAGGATCAGCCTGACACAAAGGGTTTGGCTGGTTGGCGCGTTCTTGCTGCATTATTTCGTTTTTAGGCCAGCCAAGCGAAGTGAATCTCAACAAGCTACGAGGTAGTAAACCCGAAGCTGGAGGTGAGAAAGCAGCAGTTAGCGAACCCGTCGGCTTTCTGTATTTGCGTATATCCCAAAGTCGGGACCCTCCGGTGAGCCGGACTGTCTCACAGGTGATACGCATTGATAAGGATGTACTCAATGAAGTCTTGGAGAGACAGAGAGGGACAGGCCAAGAAAGCGGATGATGGTAACGGGTGAGCTGGAGAGAAAAATAAAGAAGAAGAAAGAAAAAAGACCGGAAGAAGAAGTGTAAAAGATCCATTTTAAGGTAGATAAAAGAAACCCCCCCCCTCCCCCCCCCTATGGTTGAGGTCCTCAGCCAATTGGAGCAATTCACATGTGACACTTGCGGGCGGAATGTGCCAGACGCATCGTGGTCTTCCAGCGGCCAAATCAAGCGCAGACACCTTGAGTGAGGACCATTAAATGTTGCGATTGTGAGTGGGAGTTTTGCGATCATGAGTGAGCTGAAGGCGGCACGAGAAGAGCACTTCCAAGGAGGCGGCCGTTTTTCAATGCAAGGAGTGCAGCCAGTGCTTCTAAGAGGAGCGGGGGGGGATCTCAAGCTCATGAATCCAGTCACTCTGAGGAAAGACTCATAATAGGTCCAGTCTGTGAAATGAGCTCAAAAGGTAATAGTCTAACCCCAACTTTCTTAACCCCTGAGGTGTACAAGTCGATTTATTGGTTGTACATTGGGTTATATGGTGCATATTGCATTTAGCCAATTAGAGGACAGGTAAGAAAAAGCTAAAGATCTTTTTTTTTGACAAAATTATGACAAAACCTGAATTAAAACAAAAAAATATCAAACAGCGACACACCTTTTGCAACTAATTTGGATTATTCCACTTAACCTTCTTCTGTGTAATTTAATGAAATTTCATTTGCGGGGCAAAAATATGTGATTTTTCTAAAAAATCTAGTTGTAAACAGTCTCCCTGTGGAGAATGGGCATATAGAGGGCGATTTTTAACATACAAATACTTGATTTTTGTAGGCCATATGGAAAGATTTCCCGCTGTGGATTTTTCTGTTTTTGCAGAGGTAATAGAGCGCTCTTCCACCTTTCAGATTAGCGGCCATCTGCTGGGAATGGCAAAGTCCATTCAAATTTTGGAGACTTTCTAAATTAAAGAACGACACTGCTTGTTGGATATATGCATTTTAAAAGTATGGTCACACTTTGAATCACACGTACTGTGAGTTGGGTATTTAAAAGTGATCTGATATTGAGGAATGCGACGGGAACTTTGTTTAAGGTTATGCATGAGTGAGGTGAAAGACCTCTTTTGTATCTTGCCTGTCCATACTTATTATCAGTGTTCAAAAATTGTGTCTTCACTGCTTAAAATTGTTCTAAAAATAACCGAGACTGGGTTGCATGAGGTCAAACAGGCTGTGGCATATCGGAGTGCAGCTGTCTGTCCCAACTTTTTTTTGCTAAATTTAATTGAATATATAATTCAATAAGTGAACCTGCTCCCATGAAAAACCCGGATAAAGTCGGAACATTTCATTTTGAGATACTTGTGCAGATTGATATGCTAAGAAAGCAAGCTTTTTATAAAATGGTGTAAACATGTAAACATTGCCACTTCCTTTTGGCCATCAAAAATTCAATATGCCTTGAATTCTTTTGTTTTCAATTGATTTTACAAAAGTTTATGATACTATTTTCTCCTTAAAATATCTGGCGGACTTTGTCTGGTTTGTGGGAGCAGTCACATATTAATCATATGAAAAGAAGGTCTCTTTTTTTTCCTTTTTTGCTTTAAATGTGCCACGTGTAAAAACAACGATCTTGTGTATTGTGTCATTGTTGAAAGGGATTCAAACAGGTCGCCAGTTTCTTCCCCAGGCGGAAAAAACCGCGGTTTTCTCCGCGGTTTTTTCCACTTGAAAAGAAAAAAGAACAGGTTTCTTCCAGTTTCTCCGCTTTCAGCGGAGAAGACATGAAGAAACTAAAAAAGTCATTTAAAAAGGAATTTTCTTATTTACAGAAATGACTTGCATTTTGGTTTTTTTATATTAGTACAGTGAATGAAATATTGTGAAATTTAATTTTTAAAATTAACCATTCCGTGACCCCCTACCGATCCCATGCAATTGCCATAATAAACTAAACATCATATTCACAAGCCTAAATATAAAAAAATACTGGAAGAAAATGATTCTCATTTTTCACACTATAGCAAGGCCAATCAGAGGACTCGTGTTAAAACTGAAACATCTTCAATTTCTTAACAAAATACGCGGAGAAAGAAGGGAAAGAAGAGACGAGAAAAAGAAAACTTTAAAAAAAGTGCATGTAAAAAATGTTCTATTTTAAAGCAAAAATTGACTTGCACTTTTGGTTTTATATTATACAAGTGAATGAAATATAGTGAAACATAATTTAAATAAACCATTCAGTGGGACCCCCCCCCTTTACTATCCCATGCAATTGCATAATTCAACTCACATAGATTAATAATGGATGATTTATGAATAAACCTTTATTTAAAAAAAAAAAAATTACTGGAAATTGGAAGAAACTGGAATTTCTCACTTTTCACACTTGCAAGGCCAATCAGAGACTCTGTAAGGACTTGAACATTCTTCAATTTCTTTAAACAAAATATGTTATAGGTCCTTAACAATGGCGGATCCAGGATTTGAAAAATGTCAACATGACGGGTGATGAAAGGCTGGTAACTGGTCCAAAATAGCCAAAAGGGCTGTTTGCAAGAATTTGCAGAATTACCGCGGGCGCGCGCCCCCTCCAATTGGCTAACCTAAAATGCTTGATGGTGAAAAAAATGTCTTGTCCTCTAATCCTTTGGGTTGAAAGGGGAATTAACATCAACTAACAAAAAAACTTACTTCCAAGACAAGCCTAAAATCAAACCAGAACCAACCTATAACATTCCAAAGCAAGCCAAAACAAAAAAATGAAACAAGCAAAAACCACTTGACCAACAAGCTAAGTACTCAACTGGTATGCCCTAAGGGGTTCTATTGTGTTTCAAGTGCTTGGTATTTTATAGCTTGATTTAGCTTGCTTCAGCTTGGTATATACTTGCTATGTGCTTGTTTTCGCTGTTTCAATAGTATAAGAGGGAATGGTATTGTTATTGCGTTAATTACCCTTCATTCAGTGAATTTAAACAGCCATGTTTCAAAACCAAGCACGATAGTGAGCAGTGTCCGCCCCCTCCCGGATCCGCGCCTGCTTAAACCCAGGTTCTCCCACTAAGCATACAACAAAAGGAACACCATGGTTGCTACTTTATGATTTGTTTTTTAAAATTAACAGATTGGCAAACATATTTTAACAGCCTTTGCATTTTGCATTACAATTAAAACACTGTGATAGTATAACTGTGCACATGGAAAGGACTTGGAAAAGGGGTGAAATTATCATCGGTTACTTTGTAGCAAATCAAAACAACATTGTGAAGAAATTGACTATATACTTGCAAGGGATATACTAACATGCTATAAAATTGTAAATTAATTTTGAAAAAAACCGGTAAAGTAACTAAAGTAGCCTTGATGATTTGAAGTGCAAAGCAGATAAATATGGTGTAATGAGTTTGTTGGTCATAATACATTTCTTTATTTCTTCCAGTTTCTTCCAGTTTTCTTCCGGAAGAAACTGGAAGAAACCCCTTTTTTCCAGTTTCATCCATTCTTCCGGAAGAAATAGGTTTCTTCCGGAAGTTTCCGAACCCTGGGATTCAACTATGATGCACAGTGGTTCATAAGGAATTAACAACTCTGCACCCCATGCATCTTGTCTATTGTGTCATTGTTGAAAGGGATTCAACTATGAGGCACAGTGGTTCATCAGGAATTAACAACTCTGCACCCCATGCATCTTGTCTATTGTGTCATTGTTGAAAGGGATTCAACTATGAGGCACAGTGGTTCATCAGGAATTAACAACTCTGCACCCCATGCATCTTGTCTATTGTGTCATTGTTGAAAGGGATTCAACTATGAGGCACAGTGGTTCATCAGGAATTAACAACTCTGCACCCGATATGTCCAATATTTTATACAAGACTTGCTGGTCCATCATTGTTAATTCCTGACAAACCACTGTGCATCATGGAACTTGAATGTAACTTTACAGAAATCAACTTAAACTTGTGATGTACAGGTAGTGCCACAATTAACAATTTCTCAATAAAGTTATTTACGGGCTGACAGTATTAGTTTTTCCCTCTTCAACAGGTCTCAGAACCTAAGACAGCACATGATACTTCACAGTGACATCAAGAGTTATGTCTGCGACTACTGCAAGAAAGCATTTGCCCGCAAAGACTACCTGGAGATGCATATACGCACGCACACAGGTACATTGTAATTTCCAATAAACAACATCACATGCATTCGTGTAGGGGTATAAATGCCTTTGTATTTTATAATTGGTCTAATGTAACACTATATGTGCCATTATCCTAACCGTGTATCATACCTTTAAAGGTGCATTTCGTGATTCCAGCACCTTCTGTTTTATTGATGGTTCACTAGATATCCTTGAGAAAAGCTTATTCTCAAAATTTGAGTTGATCCCGATCTTGCGGTTTTGTGTTATGAGCAAATGCTTGTTTCCCACGGTCCCATAGGCCACTGTGCTGTCCCTTTACGGACAGAAAATACAAAACTGCGGATTTCTTACATATTTGACCGAATTTGTACGTAAGATTTGGTACACATGGATTACTAAGGCTAACGGTTCAGATAAAAATCTCAACTTCTTTGAGGTAAGTCGGGGGACGAGGTTGTGGATCACGAAATGCCCCTTTAACTATAAACCCTAATCTAAGGTGCCTAAACACTAACCTTAGCAGTAGAGCAGGGGGGGTAGGTCACGATCTGCTCGATTTGAACATTGGGGATTTGCAAACGGTAATTTGCATTGGGGAACTGCTACGTGCATTTTCTATGGCAGTCTCGGTCCCAGTGACATTAAAAAATCATCTCTTAAACCTTTGTTCAAAAGATCTTAGTAATATCATGATAAATTAAGAAAAAAATATTGACTTCAAAATCCGTCGGGGTTAGTGGATTAACCCCGCTGCAAAATAGTGTAATTTCCAATAACGGTCATTTAGATTTAAATATTCGTGACCAGGCCTAGTCTTTAGAAAAGTCTGTGTGTAACCGTTCGATATGCGTAAGAGCGCCCTCCTACTGTTAAGTCTTGAGTTTGAAACAGACTAGCACGCCGGAGTTGATGCCATTTTGAATTTGCCGTTGCTGTTAGGTTGGAAAATGTCCTACCCCCCTGCAGTAGAGGTGGGCTATAGAAGGTCACTGTTTCAGATCACTTCGAACACAGGCTCATTTGATGACTTTAATCAGCCTGATCTCCCATTTTGAAAAAAAAAATGAAAAAGTACGAAAACCAGGTGCCCCACAAAAAATCCAAAATGGCCGCCAAATTGTCAAGGGCGAGTTGGTGTAGCAGTCGAGTTGCTCACCTTCACCAATGCGGCCCGGGTTCGATTCCTGGTCCAGCCAGTGTTGTATGTGAATTTGGTTGACCGCGTCCATACTCGACTGCAAGTTTTCTCGAGCACTGGCCCACCGCCGAAAACTGTGGATTGACGTCAGGAAGGGCATCGGTCAATTATCTTTTGCTCCAATAAATCCTCACACAGCAGTATTGCTGAGTGAGGTTTTGTGTATCCGGCCACCCCGTTAGCGGGGACAAAACCGGACTTTAAAACTTGGTTTAACTAACAAACTTCGGTTTCCTCCTGCATCTAAAATCAGACTTTTTCCCATAAATCTTCCCCGCTGTTCTGGAGGCGTCCCTTAAATTTAATGCACATAGCAATATTTGGTTCTGCTCGGCGAATGCCAAATGTTATAAATAAAAAAATTGATTTTTGGACAATAACTCAATTATTTTTGGTTCAATTTGCTTAATTTTGGTGGCAATACCCATGTTTTGGGGTATTAGAAATCTTGCAATGCAACATTTATCTCACCATAGCCTCTCCTTTTCTTGAAAATGCCATTTTGCTTAAAATTGAGCTCAGAGGGCGCTTTCCCATAAAATGCGCATCCGATTAAAATAGTGATTTTGACATTCAAAAAGTTGAAGAGTTTTAATATGAACAGTCTGAAATTTGACTTGTGTGGTTTGTGCAGTTTAAAACTTGTACTTCTTTTTCAGTCTTAAAATGACCTCCATTGAAACCCACACATAAGAAAGTTCATTGACCTCTGTATATTCCATTCCAATGAGTGTTTTTATCAAATTTTAAATGGATGACACAGGGAAATGGTAGGTGTTTACCCAGCTCTAATCTTCAGGAAATGATGAATCAACAATTCTGCCATGATGGGCCCACCAGTAAAATTAAAAACCTTTTGATATGTGTGGGGGGGGAAGGACAGATAATGTTAGATACTAAAAGTGGGATTAGGGTTGCGGCCTCACGCAAATTCACGGGGCCAAGACGGAAATTAGGGATTATTTGGCCTGATGAATTGCATTTTTTCTGCTCGATGAACCAACGTAAATTTGGTATGAGAGGGAAGATAATCAATTTTTAAGTACAAAAATTAGGTGAACCAAATGGTTCCCCGAGAGGATTTTGAATAAAAAGCCTTGATTTTTCCAGTTTCGCGGGGTTTTCAAAAATCCCCAAACGGTTTGGACTCATTGAATTTACAGTTGCAACGACTCTTACACCAACACATGAAGCCACACTCAAATGAGTAAAAGCATAACGAAATCCATCTACCGAAGCTGTTACAGAGCGTGATACAAGAAGTAAAACCGACGAGAGTCAGCTGAGTGACTGGCTCAGGCTGTTGATGTATTTATGCACAAAATGCATGTCAAAATTCGATCGTGATTGCTAGCTTTATTCTATCTTTTGCTTTGAATTTCCTATCTGCTGTATTGAGTTTCTCGTCAAAGGGCCCGGCAGTATGGTAAGAATGGACAGATGGACGAGCAATCAAAACACAGTTTATTGTTTGCATGGCATGTCGCCGTCGGTCGCGGTTGTTGAATTCTTCATGTATACATGTACAAGCTTTACAAGTCAACTGGCGTGAATTGGGTGGGATCGGAGTGACTTGTGAGGTGAGCTTACAAAAAGTAACATGCAAATATGTGCATGTAAATGAAATTTTACAGGCACCGAGGAAAACTCACAATCCAATCCACTTGTGCATGTGTGCAAGTGGTAAATTAAATATTTTCAATTGAGCAATGATAGTCTTGATTCACCTGGCCCATGATTTGGTTTGTTTACATGCTGTTTATCTTTAAAAAATGGTCAAAACTTATTAAGATTTTGTTAATTTAAAAAAAAAAAAAAAACAAAAAAATATCACATTATACTCTCCGTCATAATTCCTTTCCGCATCAAGACTACGCCAGCATTCCCGGCCAGCAGAACCATGAAAACGCGTTAAATACATAGTCTGCGCGTACATAGCAAACTTCGCGCGCGTATTAGACGCTATTTAAGGAAACGGAATTGTGAAGCGGCTTATAGTAGGAGTCACTAAGTCCCAAGTGACTTGCTAAATTTCATAAAAATGAATGAAAAAGTGTTCTGGATTGGGAATTCATGATAAATAATGTCAACAAACGTCCGCACACTGCAATTGTTGCGGGTTGTTTGACAAAGGTGATGACAGGCATGCTTTACACTTTGTTGTCCGGGGATATGCGTGTTGCCGTCCTTTAACATACGGAGATGAATTTTGGTATGGTGGTTAGAGTTACGAAGAACCTCCGAGGTTTGTGGTAACATTTTCAAGGGGTCAAAAGGGGTCGTGATCGGTTAACCTGGCCGTGCTTTAACGTATGGATATGATTTTTTAATATTGTTGGTAGAGCTTCGCTGTACAAGGTTTGTGGACACATTTAGCGAGGGTCATTTTGGGGTCAAAGGTCATCCAGGGGTATTATTGGGGTTAAACTTGGCCGGCTTTGAATATGAATGTTAGTATGGTGGTAGAGCTTTGCGGTACACGTTTTGTGGTCATGTTTTTGAGGGGTCATTTTGGGGTCAAAGGTCATTAAAGGGTTGTTATCGGTGAACTTAAGTTAAAAGTTGAAGTTGAATTGGCGTGCTTAACGTATGATTTGGGTATTGGTGGTAGGCGCTCCAGTTTTCAAATTTGAAATTTTTGCACAGTAGTGCTGGTAATTCTAGGCAAACTATACTGCGATGGTAATGCTCACAAAGTGCGATTTGTAAAGAAGCGATTTGTAATTAGAAAATCGGCATATACCAATGTAATTTAACGGCGGAGTGGGAAATGCAAAATTTCTGCCGACCATGAGAAATAGTACCACCTCTCAATATGACCTCTAACTTGACTTGCCTGACCAACTGAACAATAGATAAGATAGACAAGTACATGGCGCTATGATCCTACCTATTTCATATTGAAAGACTTTTCCAGCAACCACTTATAATAATTATCCTAATTACCAAAATTACGTCTTTGCGTACATAGACAAGTCGAACAAAAGCTCTACCATTCACAGGATTAGCCAATTACCAATGCCAACTGTGCCCAAAATCTCAGAATTGGTGGGTGCTCTCAAAAAAATGTGCTGGTATTGCTTTAAGTTTTCCATAATAACTAAATTATCCAATTTTGGCCTTATATTGGTTGCTTTTGGTCTCATAATCACTTGTAAATGTAGCGTTTGTTAGGAAACCTAGACTTGTTAGCGGACATGCAAGAATTTTATTTTTTAATTTGATGATTTTTATAAAATTTTCAGATTTAGCAAATCCCTGATAGTGTTTTAAGTTAAATATCAGCGGTCAATTGTTCTGAGTTACAGCAAAGGTGACCCAAACCCATTTATTTTCCTGTTTGCTCCTTGGTAATGATCTCTTTACAAAAATGCCTTAAAACAAAAACACAAAAACAAAAATTAAATGGGTAGCAATAATTTTGATATATAGTCTGATTTAACAGTCATTGTTATGTTAAAAATTTTGCAATCCAAACATGTTAAATTTTTATGCTTAAATAATTAAGTATATTAGTCTAGGGCCTGTGGTTCTGCTAAACAGGTATTAAAGGTGCGTGTTCGATCGGTCTTTGGGACCCCCCGATTTTACCCCCCCGGAAGTAGTGATCGATTTGATATCAGATGAAAGGCCGGATTTTTCTCATTGGCGAATGGAGTCCTGAAAATTGAGCCCTTCAAATCCATTTCATTCCCAAGATATAAACAAAAAACCAGCACTTTTAGTGTTAACATCAATTATGAGCACAGTAATGAATAGGGGGGACTTTGCAATATGCATTATTGTGTCTGCCATCAAAACCGCCAAGTTTGGATTTTCCACGGACTTGATGGGGTGTATGTAAAAGTGCCGGCTCTCATAAGTAGAGAACACAATACACAAAATGGAAAAGCACCTTTAAGTAATCAGCAATGTGTACAAAAGCATGAGTCCAAATAAGTGCAGGATGAACATATTTAACTTACATACAGACTAATACAGTACCTTACCCCATGTATGTGCTGATGCAAGCAGATGACATAAAAAATATTAAAAACCTTCAAAATCAAATGATTATGCTTACAACATAGATATACACCAACATAAAACAAAACCATAAATCAGGACTAATTAGGCTATCATTATAAAATGCAAATGTCCATTATACAAAGTTTCATTACAAATTAAAAAAAAACACATGCATTACCAAAATGGGTGTCCTTTCAGTGGGGCGCCGGCAGGCCTGGAAAAAAAAGTGGAAATCAGGAATCTCCTTCCAGGGAAAATTTGGTCATTAGGAGGAAAAAATTGGATAAAGAAATACATAAAGAATGGTGGAAATCGTTTCATAATAATTGGTAGGACAATTGGCCTGCTAACTGGGAAAATTAACATTTTTTACAGGCCTGGGCACCGGGCCCCATGCACTATCACCAGCATAAAAAATGTTGTACTTTCTCAAAGCCTATGTGTGGCACAATACAAAACAGCTCTGGATTACTCCTACAAAAATCAATAATCTCTAATAAAACAAAGGATACCCGTATATGTATTGATTTTGTTTTCTAATTGTACACAAGGATACAGGTAGTATGGTAACAAGATCATGGACACTGGTAGGGGTACAGACCATGAAATGGATACGGGTAGCACGACCAGGGGTTCTGGTACAAGGCCATGGGTGTTGGTACGAGACCAGGGTTATGGGTCAGAGGACTGGGGTACGGGTATGGGTAGGAGAACTGGGGGTACAAGCGGTTCAGCATGTGGACAAAATAGTGGGTACGGGTACGCAATTCGTACCCAGGTACAGGTATGGGACTACCAACTCTGGTTATTACTTCATAGAACGCTCTCGTGGGAGAGTGTGGCAGAGCGGTTAGGTGCTTTCTCTGGCACAAATTTCCCGGGTTAGAATACCGGTCGGTGAGGTCACTTGCTGGGATTATTCGGGTGCTCAATTCTGGGTGTGATCGTATACCAGGTAGTGATTAAATACCACTTTCTCCATTTATTTAATTTCTGCTGCCTTTTCCACGTCGCGCCCTGTGCGGGATATCCACTTATTGGAGGTTGCACAGTATAGACAGATGCAGATGGGTCATTTGGAATGGGCAAATGAACCATGAACGCATCCCATACTGCGGAGGGGATGTTTTAGCCATCGGTACCATGTCAGAGTGTCACAACTGTTTACATGTACACTGCATCCAGTTTCGAATTAGGAGGGTGAAAACCCCTGACTGTTCCAATTCGCCCCAGCCTCAAAATAAACGGGCCATGTAGGAGCGTCAGGATCTGGGATACTAGGAATCCTGACTCCAGGTACTTGCTTCTTGCGTCATGCGATAGAAGAATTCATAAAAAAAAATTGTGTTTACATTTTGTAAAGTATTTCGAAAAGTGCTTATGGGCCAAAAAGATAAATAGTGACCTTTTCCCAGTAAACATGAATTTTGCCTACTTGGGTACCATATACAAATTAAATCAATTTTGGCATTATGTTTATTAGTAACGAAGTGTTTCCACGTTTACTTCGATTTAAACGGACCACAAAAGTTAAAACCTGAAGATCATGCATGAACAACAAATTTAATACAAGGTTACTATTGTGTCCTGAAAATAATGTAAAAAGGCAGGCTCAGCCTGGAATATGAGATTAAAGGTGCATTTCACTTCGTGATTTTAGCACCTTCGTTTTATTCTTTGATTACTTCAGAAAAGCTTATTCTCAAAAATTTGAGCTGATCCCAATTCTTGCGGTCGGTCCCATAGGCTACTGGCTGTAATTTGCCATTACGGACAGAAAATCCAAAGGAAATTTATTACAGATGCAACAGTGTAAGATTAGGCGCAAGGGATTAATAAGGCTAACGGTTCAGATGATATAAAAATCGAACAAAATTGTTTAGGTAAGTCGTGGGGCGAGGCTTATGGATCACGAAAATGCCACTTTAAGATTTTAATAAAACCTGGGATTGGGGACCACTTGTCAAATTTACTAGCTTTCACAGAAAGCAATACTGCTTCACATATGCAAAATTTGACGACGGTTGTCTTGTGGAATCGAACCACAAGTAGTAAACTACCTACCATTCCAACTATTTGTCAATGATTCATTGACAGTATTGTCATTAGATCTTCATCCTTAAAGTTTGGGGGGGGAACATTTGCATTTTTATAGCAAATTTGCAATGAACATTGAGGCCATGCACTGCCATGGACTACTGCCACAACTGTTCTCACTCATTCTAATTTAGGGGACACGGCCAAGGAAATAATATTGCTTGCCAACAATCTAATCAGCAATAAAGCGGGAGGGTTGAATCGCTCAACGTTCACCAATGCAGCCTGGGTTCAATTCCCAGTCGAGCCAGTGTCGTAAGTGAATGTGGTTACCGATCCATACTCGTCCGTCGCAGGTTTTCTTTGAGCACTTCGGTTTCCTCGCATATAAAAATTGACTTCTTCCATAAATATTTCCCCCGCTGTTTCGGGTGGAGGCGTCCCTGAATTTTAATGCCTACTATCGCAATATTTGGGTTATGCCTGGCAAATGCCGAACGGCCGAATGTTATAAATGATTATAAAAAAAATAAATAAGTATAGGATAATTGGAAGAAACATTCCCAAAACAATAAAACTCTCCACAACAAATGCAGAGCCAGGGATGAAACATGCCAGAGAAGTAGATTTACGTCATTGGTTTGCCACAGAAGGTGCCAAAATTATAAGACCTCCCCCATGGATATGTGTACTTTTTTGGGAAGCGCCCTCGCAGTCCAATTTTATGCTAAAACTGCAATATCAAGGAAACGAAAAGGTCATGGTGAGATGGAAGTTGCATAGAATGATCCTTGCAAGCCAAAAAAACAGGGGTATTGCCAAAACATGAAGGTGATTAAAAATATGAGATTTGGCTGCCATTTTGGATTTTTCTTTTGGGGTACCCTGGTTTTTGCAGCTGTGATCATTTTTCTCAAAATGGGATAGCATCATAAAGTCATCATTCTAGCCTGTGTTCTATGTGATCTAAAACTATGACCCACAAGATGACCTATAGCCCACCTCTATTAGCCGTAAAGATTTGTTTTTTACCGAAGGGAAAGGGGTGTTTCCACCACAATTCTGGTTTTTGTTATACCCTATAAAAACTCTTTTTATGGTGGCAATGATATTGTTGTTATCAATTGCTTATTTTATGCTCCTTTAATGCAAAAATGCACACCACGGGGTCAGTGAGTGTACAGGATGATCCCAAAGGGAGGATAGGGAGGGGTGGCAACCACCCTCCCCTTTGGGAGAGAAGTATACATGCTAAGTATGATGATGTTAGAACAGCACACATACTTTGAACTTTGGTACCAATGGATAGCTATATGGTCCTATTCTTTGTATTGTACCAAATGTTGGACAAATTATTAGTTTTAAAATACACACAGCGTTTTGGTGTAGTGACATTAATATTTTTGAGCCAGTTAAAAAGTGAAAAAATACCAAAATTCCCATTATGGCATCAGCGTCAACCTGAAACATGTGTATTTTGTTTCAGTGCCATTATAACATGTTGAGCCCATCAGTGTGAATTGTATTACTTAGTGAGGTATTTAGTGAAGCTTTTCAAACATGTAAAAACAAAAGTAGTGATGAAAAAGCCTTTAAAGGGACTTTGAACCATGTCAAAAGTTGCGTCAGGACGTGACATTTTCCGTTCACATCGAATACCATTTTATTCATTCATACCAGATTACACCAAATAGTATTATTTGTGGATTTAATTTTGTTAATTACAATTAATGACCCTTCAAGAATTATTTGATACAAAAAATTAATGTAGATTACAACATTTTTTACACTTAATTACATCCTTGTTCACATTTTTCAGTTCACAAATTGTCACGTCCAGCATGTATGGCCAGAACGGGGTGCTCTGTGTATGAAATAGATTCCATCTTTATGAGACTTATTTTGTAAGAGTACTTCACCATTCTATCAAAGTATAATAGTTTTGACAAGAATTCTATTGTCTTTGCTTACCGATGAGAAGTTTCCGTTCACATGGCAGGATGTGACATAGGTTTGTCACATCCTGCCATTTAGTTCGTATATCTGGTAAAATAATAGGTCTGAAACTTCTATCTTATAGTATGTTTTTAAAGGTTGATGCATGGGTGCTTGTGGAATTAAAAAGTTAATTGAAGTGTTGAAGTTGAGGTCCATTTTCAAAAAATGGACTTCCGTTCACATTTGACATTGTCACGATCCAGCAAGCAGAAACAAGCAAACCAGACAAACCATCAGCTTCTAACATTGGAAGTCATTGGGGTGGAATAAAAAAAAAGCATATATTATGTGAGGGGTAGTCATAGTACTTCCTTGTTTAAAGCATAGAATTAGTTTTGTATTTTTAGTAAGTGAGCCAAAAAATAGGATTTTAGGTTCAAATTCAGTTCACATGTCACGTCCAGCACAAACCTATTTTAACTTTTCTTATCTGCCATTTCATGAGTGAGATTTGCGCGGCATTTCTAACACACATATTATACAAACTAGGTGTAATTAATCTATGGAAAATTTTCTCTACTCTACTATTGTTTTGGTTCTTTTTAAAACAACTTTTTATGTCAAAAATATTTTTTTTATTTTTTTTATTTTTTTTAAAAAGTGTTAATAAAATGGCCAAAATTAAGCTTTAATTTTCAATTCAGCCAGAGCTGCCAAAAAAAATGCAATATGGAAATTAATGATAGGGCAAGTCTAATTTCTTTTGGTAGATAAAATAAAAATTTCCATTAAAATTATTGTTTTTTTTCAACCAAAATTGGCTCAATTTTCAAACTTTGTGAGAAAAAATAGCCAAAAGGAGAAGAAAAGATTAAGGCTCCGACCTATTTTTTCTTAAAATCTATACTCTTACACACACAGGAAGACAAAAATTGAAAGCTTGATACTGTGTTCTTTGAAAAAATGACCCCCTGGTGACAAAAGTGGCATGTATTATTACCTATGAAACAGGCCTAGTGGACATCATGAATGGCAAGTTTTATACTTATTTTGAAAATAATGGAAAGGAACTCTGAGCTGTAGGAATCTGATGTTTAATAACCACCCCCTAGTCGGATTGTGTTGTTACAAAAAAAGTGGCTCAGGTAGACGAGGGTTTTAAACCTTATCCTACTCACTAAAGCCTACTACGAGAACCCCAATGTACCAACTCTGCTAGATCTGATGGAAATTGATGGCATGTCAAAAAAAAATTGTCTCAGCTTTGTCAAAAACTTTGGTCAAGGGAAATTTTACCAATTTGTCTAAAGGCAAAAAACATTCAGATTTTGTTTATATCCCCATGTGAAGTATACAAGACTGTCCCAATAAAAGCTATACAATAAAGTAAAAATTATTAAAAAATATAAACTGTGCTTCTGCAGAGATATTTTGACTTTAGTTGGTAGACTAGCTAAATCCCGCTTATTCCATTTCCAATGTGAGGACCCAACCGGAGGATATTGTCAATTGAACACGAACGATAAAAAATACCAACTTTGGCACAGGTTTTTTGGAAAACGTTCAAGAAACTAAAGGGGAAAGACTTTCCATATGGACCCCATCGTATATATTTACATGATGACAAAAGTAATTTTATTTGGCCTTGTTTGTTCAAAAACGGAATAAACAGCTAAAAATAATAACATTTATGTTGCATGTAAATATATGAGATGGGGTACAGATATGGGAAGTCTTGCCAATAAACTAAAGGTATAAAAAAAAAAAAATGCATGTAGCATCATTGTGAGATAACCAGTTTACAAACAAAAAAACACATTGTAAGAGCAGCGGAATGTTTTATCATGCATTGAACTGAATCAATATATTATTTTCCCAAACAGTGAAAAGCACCAAATATTATTTTGTGGGGAGGGAAATAGAGCCTCACTCTTTCCAGGGGGACAATAATTCATGAAATTCATGTACATTTTGGGCATGACTGCTGAAACTAATGGAAAAACCACACAGGCCTACAAAAAATTTCTATCTGCCTGGGAAACTTCAATAGTCCATACGCTGCCATCATCATATTGCCGTTCGTGCACCCAAATTAGTGAATTAATTTTCCCATATATCAAGTAATTAAAAGGGATGTCCCCCTGACTAGGATAGGTATGGGCCGCCCCGAAAAGCTGCACGTTAGCCGTTGTACTGCCCATTCAAAATGGAGGTTTTTTTGTCTTACCATTGTTTTACGTAAAAACGCCATTAAATTTCATTAACGATAGAAATTTTATCCACGAAATACACGAAACCAAGTTTTAACTGCTCCGAAGGGGGCTTAAACATTAGGCGTCAAGATTGGCCGCCGCAACGAGCATTATTTTGCTAAATGAACTTTAATGGCCAAATGTGAAATAAGAACCTGGGTGATATTTTGGGAGCTCCCAAAAGCATTTATGGCATATATTTTAAAGTACGTCTTTTTTTAAAGATGGCGGTGGATATATTCGCTCTACTGTCGTAAAATGGGAAGGAAAAGCAGCCCTGTCCATCATATCGACGTTATTTTTAAACAGCACTTCTAAAAGTGAACTAAATCATTTCCAATATGTAAACATATTAAAGTAGGGTATTGACTTGTCCTGAGGATGCCGTTTAATGATAGCTGTTTACTTACTTGGGCCAAAAAACGTAGTTTAAACTGACTATTTTCAATAGTTCAAAGGACGGAAAAACGCTCATATCATCTGATACAATCAAATCGTAATAAAATGGGCGTGGACTGTATTTAAGAACTATCAGTGATTTGTTAAATCAGAAAATCGAGAAAAAATCATCAAAAATCAGATTTGTGCATGTAGTCGGTAACAAGTACAGGTATCATAAACATCCCCTGCAATGATAAGACATAAGCAACCTAATACGGACAGAATCAGATAGTTTTAGTCATTACTGTCCGAAACGGACACTTACTACAACACGTACATTGATGGATAATCGTATGTGGAGCGCTGTCGTTTTTCCTTCCTTTTCTGTCAATTCTACAGGCTGGAAAAGGTAACTTATTAAAAGTCTCCACAGACTTATCCTTCACTTTGACGCTATTCCTCTGCAATTTCAATATTTTTCAAATCACTGGATAGTGTCTTTAAGGACTACTCATGAGCATAAGGTGTTTCCCCCAGTAAAAATAAAAGATATGCTTTGAGAAGTAAAAAAAATGTTCTCAAGTCAGAAATGAAAATTTAAATAAAGTGACCTAAATTTCCTTTCGAGCACATCAAGTCTATTTTTGTTTCTGACTTGTACACAGGCTCCCGCTCCTCTCTCTCCACTTGCCTAGATCAGCTTCCTTCCCAGCGTCAACTATGTTGAGTGGGCTGCAATTATCCAGAATAACGAGAGAAAATTGCAGAAAATGTTAGCAATAGGTTTTCGCTATGGTCCTTATTATGTCGAAAAAGATGTCAGGGGTGTTTTTACTTCCTGATTTTGTCCCTCCCCCGGAGCTGGTATAAAAAAACCCCGACACATGAGTTTATGAATCAGGTCCGCACTCAACCAAATGTCATTGAATCTATTTTTGGTGCGCTCAAAATGTTACACTCGCAATTTACACCGCCATCTAATTGGGCAATATTTAGTCTCATTTAACAAAACTGCCTCCTACCCCGGCGGCCATCTTGGAGACCACTTAAATGTTTAAGCCCACTTCGGATAGAACTTTATTTCGTTTAGTCCTGGATAAAATTCCTATCTAGAATGAAAATACAATAGCAGTTTTTCATACAACCAATGGTGGCCATTTTGAATAGGCAGGAACGCGCTAATGTTGCACTTTTCGGGGCGGAAACATACCTAATCCTAGTCAGGGGTACATCCCCTTCAAGGTGATCTATTGGAAAATAAAATCACCAGGTGTGCAACAAACTCGAATTGTAGGGCCCGTACAGAAACTGGCTTAATGGACTACAAAGAAGTGGGCAAACTTTTCCTGTCAATAACGTGCATGAAGTCACATCACCACCCATTTAGCAACAAAGTCCTACCGTTGGCCCAGTATTTTGACACACTTGTGCAATCTGATCCTGTATTTGAACCGTTTTGTATAAATTATATGGTGTTTTTTTAATTTTTCCTTTGAAAATGTTTTCTGCGTTGTCAATTTTTTTCTGGGGCTTGCATTCCCATGGCCCTGGGGATTTTGTAGGCTGCACCACAATTTTCTATTGGGGGGACAAATTTCCGTGCGGGACAATAGCCGCTAATGTGAGGGGACAATTTTTACCCTTCCCCTATTCATATTCACCACTCCCTAGTCCAAGATGCCAGGGAGGAAAATAATGAAGAAACCAGTGTTGAACAATAAACAATAAATGAAAAGGATGGTTGGTGTTCAAAGGTTGCAGTTTACTTTCAACAAAGGTGTTTTTAATGTTCAACCTTGTGCTGAAACCTGGAGTAAGCTGAGACAAACAAGACTCGTTGGAATTGAATTTCCCAACTCCATGTGTTATTGGTAATTGCGCACATTAACAGTTATAAACTATGTTCTATCACAGAAGCGCACTTATACTTATTGTTGTTGTTTGTTTTAATTTTCAATAAGGATGTTCTTGAACTTGATTGTCAAAATGGCAACTGTGTTTTGGTATCAGGATAGCCGAACTGGCCGCAACAGCCTTTTTTTTCAAAGTGGTCCCTCAGATAATTAGCCATAACTCCTGACCAGACCCCCAACTTAACATAACCCAACTAAAATCTTATGAAAGCTGGAACATTCATAAACAATCAGTTAAAAGTCCAGTTGAGATGAACTTAGAGTTTTTGTCCAAATAAAATGAATCTTTGATTGTATAGTTTTTTTGGGACAGTCTTTATTCTAGTTTTTTATGCGTTCCAATTGCCACATCTTTTGCCAAGTCTATACCAACTGCTGCCTCTACTGTAGTGTTGCTTGCTGTTGCACATGCATTATTCTATATCAATTTCAACTGTGTCTAAGACCTGCCTCCACAGCCTAAGACTTTTCCGGCACCGCCTATTCGAGACACGACGTGATTCTGATTATTCCCTTTGTGGATTTTAATATATGTAATCTAGCATATCCCAGCGGGCAATCGTTGAGAGCGACGTCGAAACGACGTTGCACGTCGAAAACCGGTCGACGTTTTTTATAAATTTACGTCTAACCTTTCAAATTGAATGACGTTTTAAGAACGACTTCAAATCGATTTGCATTTTCGACATAAATAAGTGTGTAAATTTTCTAAACTCTTGACGTCTTTCCGACGTTCCAGCGTCGATTGCCCACTGGGATAGTAGAGTACTGCAAAGTCAGCAGCAGATGCTTTTCTCGTGTACGTAAAGGTGCCTGATCATGGTCTGATTTTTCGTGTTTTCTCCCTCACACATTAACAAAGAATATCTGATTTAAATTTTTTTTTGGCAAATTGGTCCTGTCATTAGGATAGTAAAAACAAAAGCGTGCACTAAATTGGCTCACAGGATAGTGTGCTAATTAGGCCTAATATGGTTGAAGCATATCACCAAAACATCCGATTTGAAATTTAGTTAAATCGGTCCTGTCGTTTGGATAGTAAAAGAAAAATCATGCACCAAATTGGCTTACAAGACAGTGTGTGTTAATTAATGTGGTCGACCACATTTTGAGACTTTTTTGTGTAATAAGATGATGATTTAGTATTTCTGTCGTGCACAACAGACAATAAGCACAGTTTCCTATAGGGATGACTACAATAGCGGGCAAGTTCAAACAAAGTTTGCGGTTTTTTTTTCTTTTGTACACCTTTAAACTGTTCTCGGTAGGTGGTTACTACAAACGATGAAGTACAATTTATGAGAAATTTGTATAAAAACAAAGTTACCTCCGCTGTCCGTAAATCTTTCGATTGGGGTAAAGAGGGGGAAAATACAACATTTTCTGATATCAAAATCACCCATTTTGATGCGAGGAAAAGTCAGGGGATGATATTGTCGATTGGGTCATACATTAATAGGGAAACGTTATGCGTTTGGAATGTGTACAAGCTACAAGTTAGTAAACCTCTGCCAGAATTTGTTCAGAGTTAATTATACGTGCGCCAATCGTGATGTGCGTCAAACACGAAGTGACATGCCAATTGGCATTTTTGAGTAGGTGCATCACATGTATGGTAATCGAAGTATGGGCCTACCCATAGTCTCGCACCTTATGCAGATATTGCGGCCGCGGGTTTTGATGACCATCTGAACAATTTATGACAGCACTTTAGTGTTAAACCAGAGTTTGAACCACATTCACAGCAACACTGATGTGTGAGGATTATTGGAACAAAAGATAATTAAAGTGTTGTTCACGATTTTGTGTTGGTGTATCAACTTGATATGAGGGAGCCTGGCATCGTGCAACATTACACCCGTCAAGTACCGTGGGAAAACAAACTTGCAGGTTTTATGGTAGATGCAATAATGTATGTTGCCAAGCCCTATTCAATACTGTGCTTAATATTTGATGGTAACCACTAAAACGGTGGTTTTTTGTTATAAACTTGGGAATGAAATGGATTGAGGGCTCAAAATTTCATGGACGATATGACAAAATACGGGCCTTTCATCTGATATCAAAATCGATACACTTCCGGGTAAATCGGGGGTCCCCATTGAAGACGATCGGAACACGCACCTTTAACCGGATTCCTTCAGCTGACGCCAAAAAGGAATCGCAGGATCTCGTTCTGATTTCGGAGATTTTCAGTGTGAGCAAATGGGGACCCACTTACCGATTGAAATTCAGTAAAACAAATACACTGATTGAAAATGTGTGAAAGAAATATCATCAATTGGGGTTATCACAATTATGGACGGTTTTTCTACATACTTTATTGTAAAACAAAAATGATGTTTTTATGGATTTACAATCGCAGGTGATGAGGACCAAAAGCCCAAACCTTTCAAGTGTGAATTTTGTGACAACCTTTCTGTACAGCGGTACATGGCTCCAGATCGACCAGCTCCCACTGGAGACAACCATTTCTTGGTGACCTCTGCGGGAAGCGTTTTTGGCTAACAAATTGGCTGCGAGTTCACAGAAAAACGCACACTGGTGTGGGAAGCTGTATACTGCGGACATCTGTACCAAGTTTGTAAAGTTAATGTTTATCCCCGGCTGGAGCTTTGGTATAATGGTTTCAAAGATCACATTGTTACTTGCATTCTTCATTTTTTAAGGTTTTCAAGAGAGATTTTTAGAGGTTTCACGAAAAATTTTGCAAAAAACTTGCAAAACGACACCAACCACTCTTCAAAAAACAGGCAGTCAAAATAGGTGATCAGATCCTTACTAGTTGAATATAATGTGGGGAGTTGTAAAATAGATTGTCGATACGTGATGATTCTGATCAGGAAAGTAGGTCTCTACCAGGGCCCGTACGAGGATTTACCGGGGGTTGCGGGGGTTTCTTTCAAAAAAGTGGACCTTTTTTGAAAAATGGGACCTAAAATGGTCAATTTTAACGTTTTTGAACATCTCATCACCAAAAAAGTGACTTTTTCGTCCTATTTAATCTAAATTTGGAAAAAACCTTTTTATCAAAAAAAAATTGGAAAAGTGGACCTTTTCCCCTTTGTGGAATTTATACCCCCCTGCGATGGGCCTGGTTCCTCACGTTATAATACTTGGGATAGATATTACTTGAGTGGCTTGAAAAAAATGAATCCTGGCCCCATTCGTGCTACCCATCTTCTGCGTTACCGAGTTGCGTTGCACGATTATTAATCACTTCATGCCGCAATGTCACGGCAATGAAACACAAATCAAAATTGATTTTAGCTTCATTGCAGTACCGCAGTGCGGTTAGGCTGGAAGAAGAAAATGCCATTCGCGGAAACCACAACTCACTCAATGCAGAAGATAGATGCGGTTAAAGTATGAACTGACCTTATTCATTGGATCCGAAGTAATCCCATAAGAATTGACTTTGCTGATCGTGTCCAACCGATCGCATCGGTAGTTTCGGAATCGGAACGATAATAAGCTTTTCGAATCTGAATCGGCATACGGTGAATAATGAAATTTCTTCATTTACTCGATCTGGTGAACCGATCATCCTTATTCTGATAAAGCAATAGTCTGGCTTCATGTTAGGTTCAAATCCTTTCAAACTAACCTACTTTACGTAATAGGCTAGCCATCCACTTTCCCGACCTTACGTTTCTGACACAATCTGTAGAGTCCAATTGGCAACTAAGTACAAAATTCAATGTTTTCAACATTATATATGTAAATGACCGAATTGGCGCTGTTATTGCTTGTTACAGCTGGGAAAGTTACATCATAGCCAGTTCACTCACCTTAGAGCATAGTACATTGTCGCTAGTTGAAATGGGTGTTTCCCCAGGTTTATTCCCAGCGTCGGTGACCCAGGTCAACCAAAATAATATTCACTCACATACTTTCTTGTTGACCAATTTCAGAGCACATAATCGGTCACTTCTTTCTTTCCCATAGACCACAAAAAATCACCGGCCACCTTGGCCCCGTTGTGGGCGGGCATATGTTTCCGAGAAAGTCATGCTGCACTGCATTATGGACCAACACGTGCTTTGAAGCTTAAAGCTGTGACCTGCAGTGGTATGTTTGAATGTTTGCAATAGCATTGGCGGGCTCTTGTATTTGAATAATCTTGTAGATTTCACGCCGAATGCAGTAATGCCACATGAATTGTACAATGTCTATTAGATTTGGGATATGCAGTAATGTATTACCTGTCGAGTACTGGAATACTTAACAAATATGTAAATTAAGATTTATCTGGCTAAATGAAACAAACAATTGGTTCTCGATAGTATGGTGTATCTCGGAACTATGTGTCAAGGAATTTAGGATGGCTATTTCAATTTGGTTTACGTATAATAATCTCAAATCCCATTTCCGACTTTTTAATTAATCAAACAATGGAACTATCAATGGACGATAACAAGGTGAGTTAATACGTATTCACTATAGCAGACCACAAGGTAGATTTAGTGATTCGGTTGTTATTTTATGGGATTCGCTTCGAGTGGAATTGAATAATTGCAATTTTTAAAAATCAGAAATCGGGATCGGATCGGAAGGATTAAAAGAGAAATCAATCGGAAATCGGCTATTCAGAAATTGGGGTGAACTTGACACGATTGCTGTGAAGTGCCAAATTCTATCCCCGAGTACCTTCATCCAGTAATTTATATTGCAAATCTATAAATTAAATTCTCCCAAGTGTTTTACAGTATAAGAGGGATTTTATTGCATACCTTGAAATCAGGTAAGAGTAGCAACAATGAAGGCATGAATTGAATAGCCGTTTAAAAATAATTTATGATTTAATAGAAGTAAATGAGTGACATTACCACAGGCGTCCACTCTGAAGTGTGCAGTAAACTTTGCCAGTGAATGTAGTATATCTACGTGCCTAATGCCAAAATGTGCTGTTTGTCGCGGTCAGAGTCACGGTTAAAGGAATCACACCCACTAAATAACTCCCAGAGACGTGTACAAAATGACCTCTCACAACGTGATTTCGCGGCTAATAAAGCGATGGTACTTCAAAAACTGATTTTTTTTGGAAGATTGCACCATTACCTCTTCCACAAAAATTGAAAAAGTCATGATGAAGCTGATTTTTTTAGCTACAGAGCATCGAAAGATTTGCATGTTTTCAAAACGTTCACGCCTAGTTGGGTGTTACTAGAAACTAAATTGTACAGTTTCCCCAAACCCTCAGAAAAATTATATAAAAAGTGGCACCAGACAAAATATTTACTACCCAAATGGTTTTGGTACTAGTCACACACATTATGATTAACTTTCCAATTTCATTTAAAAACCACAACTCAATTTTCAAAAAACATTAGGTGACTCTCTTCATTAGGCAAGGGCAATCTGGGACGCCAACCACTTGTAGCGGCAATGACGTAGTCTGCTACACCTAGTTTATTAGTGGTGTGATGCCTAAAGCCACAAGCGAAGACGACACAATGCAAGAAAATTTCTTACAGTACAAAAGTACGGGTTATTGGAGATATTGATTTATTCCAGACTCTAGGATAGACCGAGTATCAGTAACATGTACGATATAATCTAATGAGTGTGGAAATTGGACATTGTTTACTTCTCAGGTGTTTGGAGATAGCTGTAGGATGAGGGAGCATCGGGTTGTAATCATTCTGGAGAGAAGCCATCAGTGCCAACTATGCGGCAATCGGTTCTCACACAGGTAGGCTATTTAAGGTTAATAATTTTTCGGCCCGCCTACTAAAACTATAGGGGAGATATATCGGCTCCTACCAACCCAGGCTTGAGAGCTCAGTTGGAAGAGCGCCATTCAAGTAATATGGAGGTCGCCGGGTCGAATCGGGCAGAAACCTGTTTTTTTTCTTTAACCACTTGTGTGTGCTGGCTAATCTCCAGGGAAAGATAACTAATTTCATCATTGTGTACCTGGAGTAGGAGTAGTAGGTGGTTGAGGTTAAAAAACAATGTTGTAAAATTATACCATTCTGATACTATTCCGTAGGAAAGCGATGGACACCCTTTCGACCATAACACCTATAGATTAATAAATATTTGTGATATGGATATGATACTATGATGGTAATAGCGATGATAATAGTGGAAGAGGAAGGAAATATTCTTTTTCCTTGGATTTCCCAGGATTTATCCATACAAACATATAAAATTTGATAGAAAAATCCGTAGCCAAAGAAGTTAAGGTCATTATAAGGGAAGGAATATGATAAAGCTGGGGTGTTTAAAATGAGAATAAAGGTATGATTTTGGGAACCGGTTACTCTCTTTACGAAGAGTTGAACCCAAGGCGATACATTATTTTTAAGTGGAAGAACGAGGGAAGGGAGGCCGAGTTCTCCACGCAAAAATAATGGTGTCGCCAGGTTCAATTCGGTCATAAAGAGAGTACCTGGTTCAAAATCTAACTTATTCTCATTATTACACAAGCTTTATCATTTAAGGTATCTTACCCAATTTGCGGATGGCTTTACGGCTATTCTTCCGTAAATACAAAGAAAGGACAATACCACCACCAGCGTGACCAACAATCGAAAACCGTTGAAAGCAACGATCATACGCAACGATACGCAACGTAGGCAGGTGCGCGCGAAAGTGCAAAAAGAGGTATGACCGCGAGGAGCGCTTCACCTAAAAAAAAATTCAATACGCAGAGCTCGTATTACCTGGGTTCAATTAAAACGAAGTTAAAACCCGGCCTCAAACAATGGAAATTGCTTACATGTTACAGATGTTAAGAATTTATTGTGACTATGTAGAACGATACATAGGAAGGTTCTAACCAGGCCGATTTAGCTTATCGGATCTCGGGCGGAAATCGACAAAAAATTCCCTCACTACCGATAGCATTGAAAACCGATTCCCAACCAGTTATGCAAAGCCTAAGGAAAAAATGGAAAACAAAACCTCATTTCAAACTCACCTTATCTGCAAAAATGAGAACTTAGGCCTTTATGTTTGCGATTTTGAATTTACTCAACTAACATTTTTAGAACAACCAGAGTCATCAGACAAAACATTCACAATTGGTAACTACAAATATTATAGCGTCATTGTGTTGTATTCGCAGTTTAAGTTGACATGAATTCAAATGTCAACAATACCAGGGAGGGAATTCCCGTATAAATTCTTGCTTGAGATTGAAACAACGCTCCTGAGTGGCTGAGAGGTAATCTTCCATTTTATTAAAAATTTAATGACAACAGTTTGGTGAATAAATTTTAGACAAAACTTTTCAAACCAAGTCATATAACAACATATCATAGTTTTATCGTAATTTATGAAGGGGGTTATGTGATGTTTCATTGTTACTTTTATCCAATTGTTGAAATATGTCTAGAAATATTTCTAGGAATTCGACGAACTTTCCAACCCATCATGCATTGCGCAAACCCGGAAATCACTAATCAAATATGGCTGCCTGGATGGGTTAATCGCTATCAGCGGCCCCGACTGCAGAGATGATGCGATAGGGAGCGGTATCATGGGGAGCTCAGAACTTCTGGAAAATATAGTTTTTTTTTCCCTGTTTTTGTGTAAAAATGGACCGATTTCAAGGTATTGTATTTGATCATTATAGCGTAAGTAATAAGAAAGGACATCAAATTTTAGAGGAGCAAATTTTACAGTACAGAATAAAACTGTGGCAAAATCATGGGTTTACTGAACATCCCAGAGAATCGGTATTGAATTCAGAATGGCGATCAAACCTAAACAGCAGGATCGGAGATCGGCCGATTCAGAAACAGGGTGATCGGTTCTACACTAATTTTGACCAAAACACTAGGCGTCCACTGATCACACAACTGTGAATGCCCCCATGAAGGTTGGTACAATGTGCTTCCGAGAGCATTTGGCTGAAATTTGGCCAAGCTTTTGACACTGGTAGGGATGTTGATGATGTGGAAACAACTGGAAGTTGGTTGCAAAGAAGGAATTTAAACTGCTCAAAATATGCGACCACGGATAGGCTAAAGGGTACCAAATTATGATTGGATAAAAACCATGCATTGATATTTGTCAATGTACGGTGCGTATGTTAATGAAGGTACGCGGTGCCGAGAACTGTACGCGCGACGTAGGATTGATTCATTTTATGAGTGGGTATGTGCATCTTTTCGTTAGAAACATTGCTGCATTAGATTCTGACATATTCAGATTTTTCTTGAAAAAATGTCTATTGTAATCCCGTGTATGAATTAGGGAATGTCTGTATATTTTTAGTTTCTTGAGCATTCAAAATCATGCAATTGCGTCAGTTTGACCAGAGTCATAATGGCACTCGCCCTGCAGCGGGCTTGTGCCATTATCGTCGTCAAACTGAGAGCGCGTTGCATTGATTTTTGGCCCGAACTCGAAGCTAAAAATATTCAGCCATTAACCTCTAAATCATGGTATCAAAAATACGTAATTCGAAAATTCTCTTGTAAGCATCTTTAGTTTCATTAAATTAATGTATAGGTGAGAGAAATGTAGCAATTCTAATACCTTGCAAAAACTGCCCACTCAACGGTTTAATCCTGTGCATTGTTTTCTATTAGTACTAGGTGATTACCCAGGTCTCGTGGTTCTCTGGTTTTGCGGTTCTTTGATCCCCAGTGTTAGGTATTTGTTGTTGAGTTGTGCGTGGCATGCATTTACTTTGACTCTCTGTTTCTAATGATTAGTTCAATCTGAACAAGTTATGTATGTCCCGCCGCCTGTGAAGACCTGCACTGTACTTCGGGACGTCCTGAAATCATCTCTATAAACAAATATGTACATAAATGCCATAGTTGATTACCAGTTCCTTTTTTTGTGTGATTGTATCTTGTAGGTCTGGTTTAAGACTAACATCTGAAGAACTTGCATAAAGGAGATAAGGCATCCGAAAAGACCAGAGGACATACAGAGGAGAGTTTACGGCGGCGGTTTTCCAGAAAGGGTGACGTGTCGCGCATGCCAGTCAAACATGTGGTGTAGAACAGCAGGTAAGATGGCTTTAATAGTAATATTAAAGGGGTTTTTTTAATCTCAAATCGTGGCCACACCTGATGGGAAGTGCAAGCGTTCATGTGACTGGCCCAGCATTTCAAAAGGACCATGGAGAGAGAGGGGGAATTCAGTTTTTAATCAATATCGTTACCAGTGCTATAACCAGACAAAAAAAAAATGGGAGGGGAGCATAAAAATGGGAAGGAAAAAAGGGAGAAGGAAGAGAAAAAGAGGGAAAGAAGAAGAAAGTGGAAAAAAAGAATGAGGGGAAAGAGGGAAAGGAGAAAGAGAAATAAAAGAAAAGATGGAGGAAGAGAAAGTGAAAAAGGTTGCCCCCCACCAAGAACCGAGGACCCTTTGCTCCAGAGGTAAGCTTGCTAACCGCTGACCATGCTTTGTTCATTTACTTGTTTAAACAAAGGGTCTTCCTACATGAGTGGACCTTTTTTCCTTCCAACCATCTATAAAAATGTGCTTTAACGCATGTGAGAAAATTCATCATGGATGGGCTGAACCGCCCATCCATGCGGACTTTTATCACCGTTACATTTGACTTTCACGGTATTTTGAAAGGGTCCACTCACGTAGGGCTAACCCTGGTTTAAACCCGCGACTAAAGTTAGACTTCCGTGAGATACCAACCATTGGTCCAAAACAAATAGGATCTAGTCACAAGATGGGTGCAATGTTTGGCTGCTTCATTGAATTCTGCAAGGCCTTGTCTGTGCATTGTTGCGCCAACAGTGGGCAGACAAAGGGGGGGGGGATTCTATTGTTGTAGTGCTGTTCCACAACCACAAGTAGTGGTCCTGATCTGCTTGCAGGTAGCCCACTTTGCAGGGAAATCTTAGATTGGACGATTCAGTTCTCAATCTGTGAGACATCACCATTCAGCCAATGAAGAGTCGGCTCCAATATGAGGATATCTGGGATCAATACCAATAGATGTTTAACTGGTTGATAGCAAGCTTCTTTCTACAAGGGACTCTCTCAAACTCATGGAGACTGCTGCTTCAAAGGGTTCGACTTGCTAAGAAATTAATCTCTGGATTAGGACAGTAGCCAGCAGGTCTTGTTTCATGACCTTACGCATGCTTTACATTAGTTACTTACTTGGTAACATTAATGTTAAGTCGGCAAAAAAAAAAAAGGTTGTCTTAGCTTCCTCGTTGATAGCTTTTATTTAATATTGGAGTTTTTTTTTTTTTAATTTAGGGCGATACTCAGTACTTTTCTGAAACCGATGGGGCTCAGACATTGGGAAAAAAATAAAAAAGAAGATAGAAGTGGAACTGTTAAGTGTTTTTTCATGGTGTGAAGTTTATGTGATGCCTTGAAAGCATGAGTGCATGGAGGGCCCTTATTGCATAGCTAAAAACACCACGGCACAAATTAAAAAACAATATTGCCAAGCTTGTTTTGTAAAAAAAAAGAATAGCCATTAGCTTTGTAGCCAAAGAACTGAGACAAAGTTCTTTTTTCACCCTTGGCTCAATTACTGTAAGTGGTGGTAACTGTTATGGTGGGTATTCAGCTGATGAATCGCCACATTCCTTGTTGTAATCAAATTTAAAATTAGATGATTAAAAGATATGATGAACCCAATCTGGCCCAGATGTGGACATTGAACTTTTGGACTCTCAAACCATTTTGGAAGCATCGCCTTGTCAGCTGATACGGCAATCGTGGTGCCGCCTTGAGTGAGTAGGAAAAAATGATGGCGACCTGCATGTGAGGAGGAAGGAATGATTCACGAACTTGTCCAAAATTATTTTAAAGGAAATATGTCAAGATTTGTGCTCAGTTACTTACCATCATTAAAATAGAGTAACATACATCACAAATTCCCGAAAAACAATAATTACAATTGATGTAAAATAACAAAAAGAGGCATTTTCATTTTTGCTTTTTTGACATACGAAAGAAGAAACGGGTTGGATATTAGGCCACGGCTGCATGAATCAAAAGCGCCCAAATGGTGAGTCAAAGTGATGACCAAAACATCGTGTTTACTCGAATTGTTATGGACATGTAAATTGAGGGAAATGAAGTAATAATAAAATTAGAAAAAAGTTACAGAATGACATATTTTGTTTCATTTCGTTGTGTTTAATTATTATTGAAGTGGCAAACACTGCGATTATGATGGTCACAACGCGTTAAATTATGATGGTATCACTTTGACATCACCAGGTGCCTGCGATGTGGATTTGTCGGAATCGTTTTCGAGTAAGATAAGCTATGGGCGGGGAAGTAAAGGGCAAAATACTCAACAAAATGTGGACCAATTTCAACTTATTTGATTATATGTATTCTACGTTACTTAAGCTTTCCATCCCATACCAAATTTTCCAAATATTCAGAATCCTGACATATTTCCTTTTAATATTGATCCTGAAATAAAGGGGATCTTGTTGGACACTGATAAATGGATACCTGTAAGGTAGCCTATATGTTGTTTAAGGACACTATGGACACACCCCGGCTGTGCTGTAAATAGATTTTACAACGGTTAAATGTTTCCAATGGGTTAAAAAGAAATCCAACTGACCTACCCCACTTAAAAGGTCTGGTTCTGTTCATAGAACAGGCAGTTGTCACCTAAGAGTAAAAATGACTAGCCCCCTGTATGAAATAGAAGATGTATTCTGTGGGGTCGTCAGCCAATTGTTTCATAAATTACCACTCACCTACTAAAATAAACTGTTTTTCCTAGGTGATTGTCTCGGGTGGGCTGGAGACCTTCAGCAGCCACAGGCCAACATTCACTATGTACAGCATATTCAGGAAGTCCCAAAGCCAACACAACGGGCTTATATAAATGCATACATGGGACTTGAACAGCCACCAACACAGCCATACAGACTTTGAATCCTAACACTGGGACCACCACCCATACAGGTATGTGATCAATATGAATTAGCTGTCATTAAAGGTGCAACGAGAGATTTTGAGGCACCCAAATATGTGTCATAATAGTAATTTTGTATAGATTAGGGCACTCATAGATTTCTTACCTTGTATTTTGTACAGAAATGTCTAAAAATAAGGCAAAAAAAAGTGATTTTGATTGCTTATATTTCAAATAAAACAGGCTGAATTTCATATTTGCTCCTATCGAAATTAGAAATTTCACAATTTTTCTACCAAAGAAACATTCTCAGCTTATCCTTTCAGTGGGGATATTGTGTTGGAAAGCTTTAAACATCGGCAAAAATCGTACTTTCATTTTTTTAGGGACACCTGATATGTGAAATCTCTCGTTTTTGACCGTTTAATTCTGGACAGGTTGTAGTTAGCCAATGTGGGATAGCTATACTGCTAATCACGGCAAACATTACGGAATCATAGCATCTTTCAGGAGAGTTCAAGCTGTTATAAGAACCCAAATGAAAGCACATTTTTCACTGTTGTGTATTTTTATAGAGGCGTGTTAGAATCATATCATTAAATAACCAACACTTGAACGGGACGCTTAAAGGACCTTCAAGTGATTTAATAATGAGATGAGAAAAATCAAAAAAATTATTTAAAAAAATAAGATTTTGACATGTATGGAACAAGTTTAGGTATCCTTACAGTTACAAAATTCAATGTTTTCAACACTCATGTATATGACATATTTGGCACTGTTAACTTTGTTTACAGTGTGTGAACATTTTATAACCCCAGTCACCTCTATACAGCATGTTTGTCTGCATGATGTGGGTGTTTTCCCCAGTTTACTCACCTAGTCAGTAGTAGTCACTGACCCCAGTCACCGACTTATGGTCACCGACTCCTTCTTGCCCAATCATTGGCAGTATTCTGTATATTTACTAGACTTGGCATTGTGTAGTAATATATTACCATTCGAGTACTGGGAACACTTAACAAAATAAGATTAAGATTTATCTGACTAATATGAACACAACAAATGTGTTCTTAGGTTGTATGCTCCACCTCCAAATACGTTTCAAGAATTAGGATGGTTATTTTGACTTTGGTTTGAGATGCGTCCGAAATGATCTCACTTCCCATTTCCGACTTTTTCAGTAAAAAAAAAAACAGAAAAAAAGCTGGAATTATCAATGAATGAAACAAGGTGAGTTTGAAGATTCTTACGTATACCACTATACAAATAGGAGTGGGCTATAAATGGGTCATTTTTGCTTTTCATTAGGGCTGGGTTTCTTTGTATTCTATTATACCTATGTGAAATGACAACATTTTTTGCCTTGGATCCAAGAAAAAAATGTGCAGCGCCCTCTTGTGTCATGTCCTTTAATTTTGTGGTGGGAGTGGATTTGAGCAGAAAATCCCTCTAGTCTTAATTACACTTTTCACAGGTATTTTGTAATGCTTTTGATGTCTACTTTTATGTAAAGGAGCTCAAGATAGCTGATTTTGAAAGTTGCATGAAAATTGGACATTGCGTTTTCTTAAAAATTGACGTCAAGAGGGCGCTGCACATTTTTTTCTTGGATCCAAGGCAAAAAATTTTTGTCATAGTGGTATACGTAAGAAAAGAATCTGCACACTTTTTTCTTGGACCAGAGGTAAAATATTTTATCATTTCATGTTGAGATAGGTTTAATAGAATACATTAAAGAAACCCAGCCCTAATGAAAATAACCAAAAAAGTAATTTTGCCCTCCGTATAGCCCACTCCTAATACAAAACACACAGGTAAATGGTTTATTTTATTATAGGCTTCGTAGCTGATTTGTTAATACAATAACAAAATCGGAAATCTGTATTGGATCGGCCGATTAAAAGAGAAATCAATTGGCGATCGGCATATTCAGAACTTGGGGTGATCGATTGTACACTAGCTGTTTTCTTCCTTTCTTTCAATTTTAAAGTTGAAGAAAAATACCCATGAGAATTCTACAGACTTACCCTTCACTTTTAATCTACTCCTGTAAATTTCAAAGATTTTGAATCTTTTGGATGGATCACTGACAGTGTCTTTAATCATGAATTTTTCAGTTTTCTGTGTATACGTGGGGGGGGGGGGGGTTTTTTTTTTTTTTTTTTTTTTGGGGGGGGGGGGGGGGTTCAGTTAGGAATTTGAAAAAACTGTGCTTCTCACTTGGGGGAAAATGTTAATCACTGGAAAATTCAGTTTATCAATTTTCTCTTGAAAAAACTTAGTTCTTTAAAAAACTTTATCACATGATAATCATAGTTATTTCTTGAAAAAGACTAAGTTTATCAGTAAAAAGCTTAGGTTATCAAATTAATGAACATTTGGCTTGCCATATACTCCCCCTAAATTGTGTGCAAGATTTGCTGTTAAAATTAGCACTTGGCAAAAAGCTGCTACAATTAAAAAAATGTGATATTGCATCTGTTTATATTTTTCACTGCCTCACATGTTTTGTTCTGATATTATTGTCCCCGCCGAACGAGTTCGGAACGGGGACTATAAAATGAGCAGCGTCCGTCCGTAGGTCCGTCCGTCCGTTCGTCCGTCCATGATAAAAATGTTAACCCATGTTGTATACGATTTATCTGGAGTTCCGTAGGGGCAACAATGATGTAACTTGGTGGAAAGAAGCGGGTTGATGAGTTCTCGACTTGATTAGATTTTGGGCGTAAAATATGCAAATTAAGTATCTCATTTGCATAATTTTTATATTTTTTTTTGCAAACAGGTGATTGAAGCACACAATGTTGACGAGGGCAACAACGAGAATACTGCTACAATACAGGTATTGTCACTGTGATTTCAGTTTGACGTGTGTTAGGCGCGTTCTCACCAAAGTTGTCTTCCTCCACCTCGCAGATAAAGCCCGCGTCAGAGAAAGTAACGAGAGAAGGAAACAAACAAACAGAATAATAATACCAACTCGAGTATAGTTCCATGTTCGATTATAATCCCACCCTTCCTAATCTAGATGATTTACTTATGCAGTATGCATGTAATTCTTTATTTGTTTCCTTCCAAAGTTGAAATACATGCTCAATAATGCTCAATCTTGATGAGCATTTTAGTACTCTCAGTATCTTTACAAAAAAATAAGATAAACAAATTATGATAATAAATTTTACATATTTGTATCAAAACATGTACTTTGTATATTGTATTAGAAACATCAAATTATGCTAACTAAATTATAAGTTATATAAATTATATTATTTGTACATATTATATTTACAGCAGGTTTTAATGCCATGTTCATTTTATTCAATTTTGGCTCTCCTATTTTACCTCACTCATACTTGAGCCACAGTTAGGTTCTATCATGACCAGCCAAGGTCAAAGGTCATATGAGGTCAAGTTGTAAGATAGGCTGAAAATGTAAAATTGACCTCATTTGAAAAGTTGCAAGTTCAATTGGAACCAAACTTGGTTCATGGAGTTTACATGCAAACCCTCATTTGTTTATGAGGTCCAATGTCACATATCAAGATCAAAGGTCATGTTAGGCCTGTTTTGTTATTTTTATGTTTTATTTTTGTCTTTATGGTTTTTTTTTCAAATTGTAAATGAAAATCATGGGTCAGTCAGCAAATTTAAAAATAATTTTGTGCTAATTTGCATAAAAAATTTGAGTTTACAGGATTTTCTAGGGTCGGATGGGTTACCGCAAACAAACTTTTTTCCTAATCAGTGTAATCCACAGCCCTAGTCTTAACGGTTTGTATTGGTTATTGGCACCTAACTACCCAGCACTTGTACCTCCGTAGGCATTTATTTTGTCATTTATGATATCGTATTTGGGCCATACAGAAGGCCACAGAGACAAGCTTTAACTGCATTAACGTTGCATCAGTAGAAATCTTGCATGCTTTAATGACATAGTTATCACATAACTACTAAACCCTGTTTAGGATTTTTAAAAAAAACATGTGCATGGGATGAGTAAGGCTTTCAAAATACTGTTAAAATGTTAAGCCACACTTTGAACATGGGAGGTCTCACACTTATTACTAATTACGATGCTTTCCTACTACAGTCTGATTAATAATTTGTTGGACAGAATCGAACACATGCGAGCGTGGACTGAGTGAGCCAGGAGGAACATCGCACATCTTTTCAAGACATGTAATTGGTCAAAGAATGCACCGAACCTCCGCGTAGCTTGTTGCGCCTACATGAGGTGGGCGTATCTCCTGTCCAAGTAATTATTAATCCCACTGTAGCCAGGGTGAGGAGCTGTGCAACAACGTTTTGAATTTACATTGTATGCATGTTCAGTGTAGTGAATTAATTTGATACATTTACTAACCAACAAATGAAGAAACGGTAACATTCCTGAATTTCTTTAAAACAAGCTTCACTTTTTTAGAATCTATTTCAAATAGGTCCAACAGAGACAAATTTACACTTCTGCCCTACCCAATATCTATGGCTCACCGGCTCTGCTGAAGAAACGGCCAATACATCCCAAGTATACAGAAATTTATACTATTTCTCTTGTCCAGTCAGTCATGTCAACCCTGTGATGCACGTGTAAACATATACTGATTTCATACAGACATTCCTAATGCACAAAAATCTCCCGATGACCCTTGTTAATTTTGCACAAGAAAAGAGTATTTGAGTCGGAGTGACAGCATGTGGCATCTATGCAAAGAATACAAAATACTCATGTCTCTAAAATCTGCATAAGGGCTTTCCAAATACGACGATATGCAAACCAAATATGGTGGTTACGCTGTTTCAGGAAAATCCGCCTTAGGTTATAAATAAAACATCTTTGGGCTAAACTCGTGCACAGCCATTAATGGAGCACAATGATGGAAGTTGTCTCTCTTCACCTGTTCACATTCCCTAAAATCTGAGTATACCAAATTGGGAGGAAAAAACTTTGAAAGTTGAGGTTTCCTGAACAATGAATATGGTTATGACTTGTCAGAAACATTAAAGCAATAATAGCACATTTTTTTGAAGAGGGCCCCCAATTTTCCAAAAATGTTGAGATTTTTACATGGTTGCATTGGTAACTGGCTAGTAAATTATACCTGTGAATAGTTAAGCTCGAAAATGTCTATGTGTTGCAAACGAAGGAATTTTGTAATTAGAATAATTCAACGGCTGTTGGAAACGGCCTTCCATTATGAAATAGCTGGGAAATAGCGTCATGTACGTGTCTACGCTCATCCATTGGTTGTTTTAGTTCAGGCAAGTCAAGTTAGAGGTCATTTTCTTGAGGTGGCGCTATTTCATTATGGACGGACATACACTTTGCATTTCCAGCTCTGCCATTAAGTACAATCTGGAATCCCAATTTTAATTACAAAATTGCTTATTTTATGATACATGCATTTTTGAGCATTCTCTTTCATAGGTATAGTTTCCTAGACAATTATCAACATAACGGTGCAAAAATATCAAATTTTGAAAATTGGGGCGCTCTTCAAAAAATGTGCTGTTATTGCTTTAAGAGGAATCGACTATAATATAAATCTCATCTTACAACTACAAAGAGAAGGCATCAGCATTCTTTCAAGTTCATTTTTTCCTGAACCAAATGAGTCTAAAAACAACCTCCACTGCTCAGAACTCCTGATGCTTCTTACCCTTGTCTATATGCCAATAGTACCAAAGGGACATGTTCCTGATATTATGACATTGGGAGGGGTGGATTTTTTCTCTCTCAACCAAAATAAAGAAGGGAAGAGAAAAGGAATAAAATCAGCCTTGGTGTGACCCCTGTCGTCTCTCTTTCTTTCTACTTCTGCAGGTGCCCGTGTCTAAAGTGGAACGCCCAGAGGATATAACAGCCGTGGCTGAAATAGTGCTCCAGTTACACACATAAGTACAACAGGAAAACATTTTTAGGTGTTAATATATTTTTCTCACAATGTGTTATAGTGAAGTAGATACATATGTAACCCTGTTCTGTGTAAACCATGAAAGGTGTGTTAAAGATTCTACCTTGTGTCCTTCATAAAATGGCTGTGTATGGGTTCTATTTGGTTTTATAAATCGGGGTGTGTCCATAGTATAAGCAAGCACTAACTCTAACTTAAACTCTTAACCCTAAACCTAACGATAATCATGACCTAACCCTAACCCACAGAAGAACCAAGTCTGCAAGACTGGCTGACATTTTTTCTGTTCTGCATGAATGTGCATTTGAGGGTATCCATAAATTAAATTTTAGTTCTCCAGTAATCTATCGTTCTGTTTCCCACTCAGCCCCCCCCCCCATAGTCTTGGCTAGGGACATCCGTCTAGTACCCAGAAAGTTGGTGGTTGGAATCCAGCTGGCTGGAAGTACAGAGGTTTTATTATTTTTCAGGACGTGTGTGGCAGCCTCTATGGTGGAAAGATAAAAAAATAATTCATACTAAGTTACCCAGTTAGACAAGAACGATTTTTTTCATCACTCTTGTGCACTGGCCTTGTAGTTCCTGGGGAAAGACAGATAATTTGGTGTTCGTAAATGTTTGCAAGGATATGGATTTCATGTGTCTTGGAATCTTTTGCTTGCATCAGTCTTGTGCATCTGCTTGCGTCGGCAATGTCTTTAGCATGAACTTGTAGGTGCACATGGTGCAACTCGCATGTAATCAGCAAGACATTCAGTACTTGATGTTGCTTGCATTTTCTTCTGTGTGTACGTGAATACCCCTAAAACTTGAATACCCCTAAATGCATGTATTTGTAGTGAGAAAGCTAACTGCTTTTGCACATGTGGGTGTAGCTAGTTGGGGTTCTACTTTTAACATCTGTGCCCGAGCCCGAGTTTCGTGCCTGCTTACACAAAGTATAAACCTACATCTGGTTAATTGTTGAATCTCTCTATGGAGTTCAACTCCTTAAAGGGGCATTTCGTAATCCACAGCCTCGTCCCCCGACTTACCTCAAAAAAGTTGAGATTTTCATATCATCTGAACCGTTAACATTAGTGATCCATGTGTGCCAAATCTTACGTGCATATTCGACCGTGTCTGCAAGTAATTCGCAATTTTGTATTTTCTGTCCGTAAACGGACAGAAATTATAGCACATTGGCCTATGGGACCGTGGGAAACGAGCATTTGCTCATAACGCAAAACCGCAAAGTCGGGATCAGCTAAAAAGTTGTGAATAAGCTTTTCTCAAGGATATCTAGTGAACATTGAATAAAACGTAAGGGGCTGGAATCACAAAATGCACCTTTAATGCTCCATGGTATGCATGTTAGAACAAATTATAAATTCTTAAAGGTGCAACAAGAGATTTTGAGGCACCCAAATATTGTGTCATAATAGTAATTTTATATAGATTAGACACTCAAATAGATTTCTTACCTTGTATTTGCCTACAGAAATGTCTTAAAAGAGAAAAAGGTGATTTTGATTTGCTCATATTTCAATGTAAAACATAGGCTGAATTTCGTATTTGCTCCTATACAAAATTAGAAATTTCACAATTTTTGTACCAATAGTGCTGCAGCATGAGATGAAAAAGGGCCTTAGATTTCTACCAACCGGGGCCGGAATAATAACATTTGCAATCATAGCTAAAATCGATCATTGGGTTGTGTAGTTGACGAAAATCATGCTGATGACAAAATTAAAAGTGATGGCAATTTGCATAAACCATCATTTTCCAAAATGGCCGCCATTTTAAAGATAATAGCGCTACTATAGCGAATTAGTGTCGAAATGTATGTTGTCTGGGTGAAGAGGTTCAATATACAATTAAAATAATTGTCTGAGTCATTACAATTTATATACAAGGCTATTTTTCAAGATGGCCGATATTTCATCTAAAAAACCATACATTTCTTATTATATAACCTATGAAGATGATTTTGGTGTCAAAATAAGTGTTTTCTGGGTCAAGGATTTCGATAAAACTATTTTCAAAACTGTAAGATGAATACAAAAGTGATGTTTATTTCCATATGTCACTGTTTGCCAAGATAGCCTAATATTTGTAATACAAGTACTCAAGCGTTTTAGAGTTACTGCGATGTCACGCTAAATGTTGCAAAGTGATAAAATATATTAACCCAGATGCTTGATAGTTATTACCGACTCAAAATCCTCAGTAACCACCTTGAAACTTCCTAACTGCGCTTTAGGGTCCCTATGAACAAAACACCAAAACATTGACTACCAACAAGTATACACGTGACCATGGTCGTTTAAGTGTTTGAAATTCGCGGCCATTTTACTCTTGACATATCTGAAAGAAACAAGTAATAGTTTCTTTTAAAGTGGTACAGGCCTAAACATCAAAATTCCCATGCAACTCCAGATAATATTTGGGGTGAATACATTGTAGATGACCAAGGTGTCACATTTTGGGTGTCGCAATGATGAGCCCATTATAAATGCCTACATGACTCACCTGACAGTTAGAATACAGTTTTGAGAATATTGCTGTTGAAATCCTTGACCTAAAACATATACTATGTCACCAAAATCGTCCTCCTAGGTGCTGATAGTATGAGATAAAAAGGATTTTTGCCTTTTATATGTCGACCATCTTGGAAATAGTGGCGTATGAAAACTTCCATTACTTTAATATTCATCTGACAGTTTTGAAAATAGTTTTACTGCACTCCTTGACCCTGAAAATCTTTAATTTGACCCCACAATCATCTTTCTAGGCTATTTAATAAGAGATGTCAGGTTGGTGTCAATAAGATGTCATCCATCTTGGAAAATATCGGCACACGCAACATTTGATGTTTGGCGAATAGTCTAACTGAACTCCTTTAATGGTGTCGTATGCAAATTGCCACCACTTTTAATTTTGTCATCATCTGTTTTCATGAACTCCACATCCCTACGGTTAAATTTAGCTATGATGACAATGTTATTATTCCGGCCACAGTAGCCCTCTGCTTAAAGGGGCATTTCGTGATCCACAGCCTCGTCCCCCCGACTTACCTAAAAAAAGCTGAGATTTGTATTTCATCTGAACCGTTTACATTAGTAATCCATGTGTGCAAATTCTTACGTGCAAATTCGGTAGTATCTGTAAGAAATTTGCAATTTTGTATTTTCTGTCCGTAAACGGACAGAAATTATAACACAGTGGCCTATGGGACCGTGGGAAACGAGCATTTGCTCATAACACAAAACCGCAAAGTCGGGATCACCTGAAAAGTTGTGAATAAGCTTTTCTCAAGGATATCTAGTGTAAAATGAATAAAACAGAAGGTGCTGGAATCACGAAATGCACCTTTAACTGGTTGGTGCTACAGCACTACAAAGAAACATTTCTCAGCTTTTAATCCTTTTAAATGGGGATATTTTTGATGGAAAGCTTTACATCAGGACAGAAATCAGTAATTTAGATTTTTTATGGACATCTGATATGTGAAATCTCTTGTTGCACCTTTAATTGATTTTTGTGACTCTAGCACTAAATAGTGATAAACACAGTGGACACTGTGCACATGTTAAATGCAATGCAAGCAGGATTGTAGCCAGATGAAGAGGCTTGCCTATTTGGTACCAATCAAAGTACAGAGAATTCAATTGCCAATTTCTGTCCCCTACTGCCATGTTACGGAGGACCTAATTCGAGAGTTGACTAAAAGAAGGTCATGCTCAAAAAATGCTCAAACTTGGGACTTTGTGTTAGTAACTGTATGGTGCTCCATTGAGATGTGGTCAAGTGAAATTCTGCTGTATGGGAAGTGGACTTGAGTTTAGACCTTATAATCTTAGGACTATATGGGTGATACAGCTTTTGGGGTACAAAATCTCAAAATGGCCAAAAAGTGCATGAGTGAGTTAGGACCTTCTGTTAGTCAACCCTTGCAATGGGATCATTCAGGTGGATGCCTGCCTGTCTGGATGTCTACATTGAATATTCATTAATCCACTCTACAGACTAAACCGATAAATCAATAAACTTTAAATGTGGTATGACGATAGAACATGGCGAGGTCTGTGCTGTATACTTTTGGACAGGTTATGAATATTAACAAGCTCATTTGCATATTTCCAAAAATATTCATGAATCCACTGTACAGACTAAACTGAACAGTCAATAAACTTCTAACATGGCACGGTGATAGAACATGAGGTCATGTGCTGAATACTTTTTAGACAGGTTATGAATATTAATGAACTCATTTGCATATTTTCAATAAAATCTTAATTATGCACCATGTAATTCTTGTTACTTTCCTAATTGTACACTTAAGAAAATTGTATCTGCACAAATACAACTTTCTTGCACTCAGTTGTAAAATTTAGTGCCATTTTAATGCCATAATTTCCAAAAAAATATTTCATAATAAATTAAGAAATATCCTATCTGTAAAGTTTCACTTCAATATTTCAATTAATTTTATAATATGGGAGCTAAAATTGTGAGTTTGTAAGCCATAGAAGACCAACTTGGTTTAGATGATATAAAAATCTTAAATTATTTTTTTTGTAAGCTGGTTGTTCAAGGCCCCATTATTTAAAGACACTATCAGTGATTCATCCACAAGAGTCAAAATATTTGAAATTTGCAGGGATAGCTCAAAAGTGAAGGCTTAGTCTGTAGAACTCTCAGTTACTTTATCCAACTGAAGAACTAACAGAAAAGGAAGAAAACGGCAGTGTTCAAAGATACAAATCTCCATTCACTTGCGTGTTGTTCACTTGCGTGTTGTAGTAAGTGTCCGTACGGACAGTAATGACTAAAATGTCCGATTTTGTCCTTATTGCATTGCTTCTGGTCTTGGCATTTGCAGGGTAGGTTAGGATACATGTACTTGTTACAGATCTAGACATGCTAAAATCTGATTTTTGGTGATTTTTTTACTTTTATGATTTAGCAAATCACTGATAGTGTCTTTAAGCTGGCTTGCATAATCAGCTTGTAAAAATATACTTTTAAGAAATAATACAGAATATGTACAAAAATATGTATATTATGCTGGAAAATGTTTTTTATTTGTTTTTGTTTTTATTTTTGGAAATATTGTTTAAATCAGCGTTATACAAGGAGGATTGGTTATTATCATTACCACCAACCATTTTTTCCAGGCCATGTTAAACTACCAAGGCTTTGCAAGTTTTCATTTTCAAAGTAATTCTGCTAAAAATTAACTTGGTCAGAAATGGAGTTTGCAAAAATATGGGTCCACTTATTACTATTATGAGTGCAAATGTATTTCAAATGTAATAAAAGTTGTTGCATAAACCAAATTGTCAGACTCCTTCACGAATATTTAACTTGCATATTTGTATATTTATAACTTCAGCAAAAGAATAGAAAACAACAGGAGAATAGAATAGATCAGCATATCATAGAGGCACTATCATTGAGTTGCCTGACCAGCCCACAATACAATTCATCAGAAATCAGGTTTTGGTATTTTTTGGAACAAGCTTGCAATGCATATGCTAAACTGTGTTAATGGTGAAAGTGAGTATCGTATTTGACCTAATTAGCGCCCTGGGCACTTAAATTCAAAATGTAAACAAATCGCGCCCCCTATTTTTCATCAGTCTATTTTTTGGCACTGTTGTATTGGAAACTGTTGTAGTAAAGACCCCTGTAAGTGGCTAAGCGTAATACGCCATATTTGTCAAGAAATGACAATTTCAATGCTTTGTTTACTAATAAAAGACGGGATCCGACTTTTTTAAGGGCTTTAAAATGCTTAAAGGTGCGTGTTCCGATCGTCTTTGGGACCCCCTCCCAATTTACCCGGAAGTAGTATCAGTTTTGATATCAGATGAAAGGCCATATTTTTCTCATTGTCGTCCTGAAATTTGAGCCCTAAAATCCATTTCATTCCCAAGATTTAAACAAACAAATGCCGTTTTAATGGTTATCCAACAATATTAGCACAGTATTGAATAGGGCTTCGCAATATGCGTTATATGCTACCATCAAAACTGCAAGTTTGTTTCCCACAGTACTTGATGGGTGTGTGTGCAAGTGTCAGTCTCACATATCGAGTAGAGAACACAATAGACATAAATCGGAACAAGAACCTTTAAGTGTCTGTTTTTCACAAAGAACAGCAATATAAAGTGTTGATATGACCTAATGCTATCAATTTATAGACAAAATGGGCACTTTGATTTTGGGAAAAAATGACATAGTGGCTTTAAAGGTGCTTGATCCGATTTATTTGAATTGTGTTCTCTACTTGATATGAGAGCCTGGCACTTGCACATACACCCCATCAAGTACCGTGGGAAACAAACTTGCAGTTTTGATGGTAGATGCAATAATGTATGTTGCAAAGCCCTATTCAATACTGTGCTAATATTGATGGTTAACCACTAAAACGGTGCTTTTTTGTTTATATCTTGGGAATGAAATGGATTTGAGGGCTCAAATTTCAGGACAACAATGAGAAAAATACGGCCTTTCATCTGATATCAAAATCGATACTACTTCCGGGTAAATCAGGGGGGGAACACGCACCTTTAAGTGAGAATTTACTCACATAAGTTTCTGTAGGGCTATTACTCTCTTGTTTAATTTGGAAGCAATGCATGCATAACTATAGTTATAATTGTGAGCAATCATCATTGTCATATCTTCAGGAGTTATGCCAAAAAAAATTGTTGTATTGGAGTAACAAGAAATTTTCCAATAGGGTAGGGCGGGTGGCTTTTTTTTAAAAATAATATTACTACATCAAATCTTCACACATAAGTCTATGTAATGTTATTAATATTGATACTTTTGACTCTTATTATTGAAAATCTTAAAGAGAAGTTGCCAAAGTTACACCAGAACACAAAAAATATTAAGAAATCGGTTAAAAATCAGGGTAAAAACAACTTGAAAAATAAGAATTTTGAAAATAAAAAAAAAATCGGTAGGTATACTTTTGTACAGGGCTTGATTTTCAAAATTAGGGTCGGGTGGGTTACTCCAATACAACAATTTTTTTTGGCCCGCCCTTGGAATGGCTTCATTTAGATGTATTATTATCAATTTGTGAAGAAGATAGTTTTGCAGATAATCACGGGTAGTGCCTGTAACATACCAAGTAAGCATTGGATGATGGCGACCAAGCTCAAAATAGATTCCATCACTCCAGTGTGTAAACCACAACTGGTTTTGCCGTTTGGGGAATGTGGGGCCAGTCATTCACCTCTTTTTGCAGCAGTTTCGCCATTTGCATGGAGAGCCCGGACTGGCACTGTAAATGGGAAGCATTACGCATAGTTTGATCAGGTTTCGATTCCTTTATGAACAAAACCAATGGCCTTGTAAGAGGTGAATTTTGCCCCCCATTGTTATTACACTCATCTATTCCGTGTCCAGTTCGAGGCTGTCCTGCAAATGGCGAACCGTGCAAGGTCAGTGGCGGCGCCCGGGGGGGGGGGGGGCCATGGGGGCAATAATTGCCCCCGCCCCCCAATTTTTTTTTTTTTTTCTTGCCCCCCCCCCCACCCCCCCAGTTGCTTCCTTCCTGGGTCCTGAAAAGAAAAATGAAGGATTTGGGGCAAAAATCAGTGATGTGGGGCCAAAAATCAGCGATTTTGGGCCAAATTGGTGACAAATTTCAATTTTTCCTAGTTTTGGCCCCCCCCAAATTTTCAACTTTTCCCCCCCCCAGACTTTCACTTTGCCCCCCCCAAGATTTCACTTTGCCTGCCCGCCCCCAGACAAAGAGGTTCTGGTGCCGCCACTGGCAAAGGGCGAATTGCTGTTTCCCAGCCTAACACACAGACTGTATGTACAAGCCATGTCTTTATTCGTTGTTGATACATAAAATTTTAAAAAATGACCACGCATGATGAAAAATAGCATGCCGGCCTGCTATAAATGCTCTATTGTAAAAACAACTTCTGACATGCATGTAATTTCTTTGAGAGCCACCGCTAATCAAGGGTATCTTCACTTTAAGAATTTCCTGCAAGTTGTGCACAAATTGCCGAGTTTCTAGCAGGCAATCCCCACCAATCTTCCAATCACGATTGATTGTTAAGGTTAACAACGAGATTTTGCATATCAGGTCTCCTTAAAGTAAAGTCCCTGATTTTGCCTGATGTTTTTTTCATCAACAACATCCCCATCTGAAAGGATAAATGAAATTACTACTTTACAAATAATGTGAAAATTTCTAATTTTGTCACTGGAGCAAATATAAAATCACCCTGTTTAATATTGAAATACGGCTTTCTTTCACTTTTAAGACTTTCTGTAGCCCATACAAGGAAGTATATTTTTTGAGTGTCTAATTTATGAAATCATTTGCTATGTGACACCCAAACTATGGATACTACCGTACCTAGTACCGTCAAATCTCTCACTGAATTACCCTATAATTGTCTCAGTTGTCTGTGTTTACTTGCGTGTTTGGTAGTTTTAAGGATGATTTGGTAAAAAAAATGGGGTGTTGATTTGGAGATGTATTACGGCAATATTGTTGTAGGGTATTCTGGTTTCACCGACGAGCGAGTTGCATAGCCAAACATCTATGACTCTCGCATCTGAAAATTCCTATATAATGTGTCAATGCAGGACCGTCCCCCCAAAAAAATATTGGCTCATTCTGGTTCTACCATGTTTCTGTATTGCCATACTTTCCTCCATACCAGGGTCCTGTTTCACCAGAACTCGTGCGTAAAACTACGTGTGTACTTACTCATGCGTAAATGCCTACAAAACAGACCTTTTCATACAGTTACACAGTGCTTTGGACATTGGTCCACTCAGGCATGACGTAGTAATGCACGTCGATTTACGACTGAGTTTCGGGAACGACCCCAGTCACTAAAGTGTCTTAACATGCATCATCTATTGCAATGGCAAAGTAGGCATGTCTATTTTATAGTATCACAAGAGAATCTTTATTATGTAATGTCTGTCGAATGGATTCCATCAAGTATACAGGCCTGAACAAGGATTTTATTTGGAGGGGTGATTTTTTCAAAAGGGGATTTTCTCCCAACTTTTCCCCCTTCCAAATGGGAGAGGGGGCAAGAATCTGGCAAAAGTGGACTTTTTACCAAAATGTAATTTTGTTTTGACACAAGCATAAAAAAAACGATTTTGCCTCGATTCACTTGCACAATCTTGGAAAGGGTTTTGGGGGCTTTCTTGAATTGAGGGCATCTCTCCCCAACTGGTTACTGTAAAAATAGTCCATTGCCAATTATGCAACAGTGGTACTTTTTTAATTTTTCATAATGTGACTCTGCTCAAGTAAATTTTTTTGAAGAAGGTGCTCTTTTTAGCAGCATTTTGTGATTTGTTTTTATTGGCAAAAGTAGATTGGTTGAAAATAGGAATTTTCCTTTTCTTTGGGGCAAAATGTATCTGATATAATCACCTCTATTCATGTAAGCATGTTTTGTTTTAAAAATATTAATGATAGCAGTTTTCCGATCCCAATTGTGTCATTTATAGTAGTAGCAATGTTTGGTTGCCTTAACTTTCACTCCTGTAATTTGTATTTTTTTTTTCTTATGTCAGTGGGTGTGATCTTTGACCTACCATAAGTTCATAACAACCCCCTATGAAATGATTACAGCCTCGATTTTAGAACCTCAAAATATGCAAAAACTCTCATTCCTCAATGTCACCTCCAAGAGCCTCATTTACTTCTGCTGGGTCACAGATGGGCCCACCTATGTATGTGGTAGTCAGATAAAATGGTGAATTTTCATCATAAAAGTAAATCAATTTACAATGTAAACTCAGTTGTAGTATTTTTTTAGTGGGTGGTTTCGTATAAAATATTGTAGGGTACTTAACTAAGTTTATACATTTGTGTACGACTAAGTTGGTGACAGAATTAGCCGTCCAATTGCGTGTATGTCAAGGTGTCACCCACGCGCGGACTGTGATTGGTTTGAATGTGTATATGGGCCGGGCATGTT
>JAMKCH010009887.1:0-29995 GCA_023653785.1 Ophioderma brevispina | reverse complement strand
AACTCAAATCAAGGCGATCGTATTTTGTTATTTTCTGCATCCATTTTCCGCGAAAGCTTCAAATCATGACTGCTCGGGGTTCTGTGCGAATATACCTCCGGACTTCGGGTATGCACAAGCAATTACTTTCGTGTAGCCTATCTACCCAGTTAACCTAATTTGTAATTTTTTTCGGTTTAATTTGGTGTAAGGTGATCCTGACTGAAATTACGAGGATTATCATCATTATGTGCAGGCCTAATCTTTTTACAATATATTCTAACATTATTTTTTTTAACCTCCATGGTATTTGTATTAAGATATTTTATCTGGTATTTTGTACAATTATTTTACATTTTAATTTTTTATCACCAAAAATAAGGACTTCCAAAAGGACTTCCACAATACTATTTTGTTGAAATTAATATTCAGGTATAATGACGCAGTGATAAAAATAAAGTAAATATTCTCGATGAAGTTCAGTTTTAGGAATATGGTTAAACATTATAAGTTTTTACATGGATTTTAGCCAGCTTTTAATGATTCCCACAGACTGTGTCGGAGGCTAATATTTCAACATACATACATATTACATATTTGTAAAGTGCGTTTCCATCGAGATCAAAGCGCAAAAATAAAGTACACAAAAATCAAGATGGTAAAACAAGCAAATTAATACACAAACCACTCAATAATTTGGGTACAAGTAAGACTTCAACATCTTTTTGAAAGAACACAGTGACGGAGCCTCCCGGATGTTTCTTGCGAGGGTATTCCATAACATAAAATGATTATCCCCAATGTCATTAGGCCAACATGAGGCTCAAGAAGTGAAGTGTCATGATCTAGTCTTTGGTCCAGTTTCTGGTATACGAACGGTAAGAGATGAAATCTGCAAGATACTGAGGCGCATTGCCATGAATACATTTATAAACATTTTGATTTTGATGCGTTGCCGAATGGGGAGCCAATGAAGTTTGTCCATGAATGGCTTAAGACTGTCAAGTCTTTTCGCAGTGAAAATTAGTTTTATGGCTTTATTTTGCAGGGCTTGTAGGCGATCAATGTCTTTTGACTTTGCGCCATATAGAGAAGTGCGTTAAAAAACTTACCATAGTCCAAACGCGCTATGAAAGAAAGAATGACAGTAGGCCTATGTTTAGTGTCCTGATCAAGAAACCTACTTATTCGGCGAATAGAGCAGCAGCCCAGTAGATTTTGATCAAACGAACGAGATACCAATATGTGACCGGAAAATTCGGAGAAAAATATAACTTTTGCAAATATGAATGTCTGTCGGAGACCCGCTGCTGCGTATGGCCCCGGGAGAGGGGTAAAGTTACTATGGGGGTCAAATGTTTGGACTGCTCTAAATCAAATGTAATATAGCTCAAATTATTCCTTAGGTAACCAGGAGTAAAAAAGTCATTTGGGTCACATGCGTGTGGTATACTTCCTTTCCAAGATATTTGGGAAAATAGGCTATAGTTCATTAGATTTAGAGCAGTTCCAATATTTGAACCCCATAGTAACTTTACCCCTCTCCTGGGGACACGCAGCAGCGGGTCTTCGGCAGAATTCATATTTGCAAAAGCTGTATTTTTCTCCGAATTTTCCCGTATTCAGATATTGGTATCTCGTTCGTTTGATCAAAACCTTCTGGGCTGCCGGTCTAGAATGTTACCGAGATGATAGTTCACAGATGAAATAAGGTTATTGATGTGTGATGTCATAGGCATGTGCGCATCGAACATGATGCCAAGATTTCTTACTGTTGTAGATGGTTTTTATTTCAGTTTCACCAAGTTTGAGAACAATACATGGTGCATGGTGGGAGTTTATTCAGCCCTTGGTAAGTCCCAGTTATGAAAAATTCTGTTTTGGTTGGATTAAGCTTTAACTTATTGTCTGACATCCAATTGCTCAAATCTGCTATGCATTGCTCAAGTTTAGAAAGCGCAGTTTGACAAGTTCCGGGAGATTTTGGGTTAAATGAGAGATAAATTTGTGTGTCGTCAGCATATACGTGAAATTTTAGTCCATGTTTTTTAATGATAGGCCCAATAGAAGAAGTGTATAAAATGAATCCCAATGGACCCAATACGGAGCCCGGTGGAACCCCATAATCAAGAGAATAAGAGTCAGAAAATATGCCATCTATATGGACCTGGTAACTTCTACTCTCAAGGTAGATTTAGTCCATTTGAAAGCATTGCCAGATATGCCAAAGTCATTTTGAAGGCGATGGAGCAGGACATCATGGTACCGTATGCTGCGGACAGGTCGAGCGTGACAAGAAAAACATGCACCTCACGCCTGTCTACAGCATTCAGTATATCACTCTGCACTTTCAACAGTGCCGTCTCTGTTGGGAACATATGCTGATCGGTATAAGCATCAATAAGTCCATTTTCAGTTAGGTATTGTTTCAGCTGTCCTGCAACAACTTTTTCAAGTACTTTGGACATGTTGGATATGAAGTTCATGTTGGAAACAGGCCGGTAATTGGAGAAGTCATTACAATCAAGAGAAGATTTCTTTATAATTGGAGGAATTTATAGTACACGACCATGCAGAGACTTTGGAAACTGCCTGTTTTCAAAGAAGTATTTATGACACAAGTAATAAATGACAGGAACACATTTAAGTGTTCTTTTAGTAATCATGTTGGAACACAGACAAGTTTGCAGGCTTTTGATGGAGACTCACTAATTAACCTAAAAATATATTCTTGAGTTACCTGTATGAATTCACAAATGTTACTACTACACATTGATTGATCAATATTGCTACCACTGCTCTGATCATTGTAAGATTTGACATCAAGATATACTGACGAATTTAGCAACCTTATCTCTAAAGAAGGTGACAAACTTATTACACAAGTTTGTGCAGAGAGACCATAGACGAAATATACAGTATTTAACGTCCACATATCAACATATTGTAAAATATATACGTGGATGACTTTACATTGCTCACTTTCATAAAACATCTTAACTGTGGATTTGGACACACCCTTAGAAAAAAAAAAGATGCAACTTAGAATCCTATACGGTTCTATATGGAACCTTAAAGATTTAAATATGCCTAAATACCGTCCTTTGGTGTGCGTGCATGCATGCATGTATTTTGAAAAATAGTTTTAACCCTTTTTGGTGCGTAAATAATAATAATAATAGCAGAGATTATATAGCGCCTTATGCTATTGGCCTCTAAGCGATTTCACAAATGGCCGCTGATCACTGTGGCCCAACCATACCATAAAACCATTTAGCATCATTTCAAGGGATGCAGCAGATCGGGATCAGCGCTTTCCCTTATCAGCAAACATACATCGAGATAACCATCGCAGCCGGGACCAGCTTCCCAAATATCGCATGGGTAAATCGGGACAAATAAGCGGTTAGTTTCTTGTCCAGGGAAATTACAAGACAGTTGAATCTCACAGGGCTCGAACGCACGCCTATACGCATGGATGAGCATACACTGGAGTCGAGCGCTTACCTGATTGAGCTATCTTGTCCGCTTAAATATTGGTTTCGGTAAAAAAAAACAACAACAAACAAAAAGGCCCTTGAAGGATTTGAAATTAAGGGTTCTTTAAGTGCTTTAAGTTCTTTAGCTTTTTCGGTGGCTGTTAACTCGTGCTTGTCACCCTCTGATATCTACTCTGAGCGAAATTGTAAGTTTCTTGCTGTCACTTTTTTTTGTATAGCGTTGGCAAGTTGACCGCCCACCTTTTTATCTTTTTAAATTACCTACTACTATCGACTTATTTATTACGTAACCATGAAACGATTCGTTTACCAATCGATTACGGGCTATGCCTAGCTGCAGCACTGTATCCCAGTACCCACCTGAACTGAATGATGATACATCTTCATGTGAAGTGTGTAGAAGGATTCGAAATTTGAATTTCTTGCTTGGCGTGTCCATGATTATCGCGGAACGAACGGCTCTAATTTATAAGGTAACATATATTTTACAGTCATTTCATAATCAAACCAGGGCGGTCATATTTTGTTATTTTTTGCATCCATTTTCCGCGAAAGCTTCAAATTATGACTGCTCGGAGTTTTGTGCGAGTATAGCAGGGGACTGTATAGTGAAAGAGTGTGCGCTTCCGGATAAAATTGTGATTTTTTGCACACAAGTACTTTAGGCATTGATAATCCAACAAATTGATGGAAGCACTTGCCAATCCCCCTTAATGGATCCCAGCTAGGGTTTCACGGTTATACAGGGGTCAAAATTTTAAAATGTTCCGATTGTGTTGAAAAGCACACCATGATGTTTTTCTGGTTACAAGGATTCCAAAAAGGTATAGTTTACACTATTTTTTGGCTTATAGTTTCGGAGTTATGGGGTAAAAACTGTAAAAATATTGAAAAAAGTCAATTTTGGTGTGCACATGGGGCAAATGTTAAAAGTTGCTTTGATTCAGGTATATGTGGTGCAAGTTGTTTCCATAGCTTAAAGGATTGAAATAAGGAATAGTTTGCCTTATCTGTTATGCTTAGTTTTCACGTTATCCAACAAAATAGGTCACAGGTAAAATAATCCACAGATGCCAAGCTGCTTGACTTTAATCGCCATTTAGGTTAATACCAACCTAAGATAGTCAAAAACTATTCATATAATTTCATTCTATGAGCTTTGAAACCAACAACTCTTGAAAACCAGTTTTAACAAAAATTGGAGAACTTTTAACTTTTGACCCCTGTACAAACCAAATTGACTTTTCACTATTTCTACGTTTCACCCCCATAATTCCCAAAACGAGAAGGCCCATAAGGTAGTAATAAAACTATACCTTTTTGACTCCTTTTTGTAACCAGACACAACATCCGGTGCAACTTTTCAACACAATCGGAAGATTAAAATTTTGTACCCCTGTGTATTAACCTCTAAATTCCAAGTTGGGGGCCATGAAAGGAAAGGGGGTGGCAAGTGCTTGCATCACGTTTTTGATTATTACCATGGCATAAATTACTTGTGTACCAAAATTCAAAGTTTTATCCAGATTTACACACTCACATTAGATCTGTACACTACAGTCCCCCCTATACACACTTAAAAATACGGGGTCAATATGCACCGGCTAAAAAATAAAAATGAATGAAACCCATTGAGCTAAAACAACTAATTTTAGGGTTAAATATGACCACAAAAAGAGTCATTTTGTCTCAAATGGGTCATTTTATTTTTAGTCGGTGCATATTTGACCCCGGGATTTTTCAAGTGTGTCCATCCAATACCGCTGAATTGGGATAGGGAGGAGGGGGACATTGTATCAAAGGTGGAATGAGGCGTAAAATGCATGGACTTACAAGATGCCCTAAAACAAGTATTTCCAACGACTACAAATTTACCCTGAACAAGTATTTTTATCTTGTAGTACATTACCCTAAATGTACATTCATAATTTCAGGGTTAAGAAAAAAACATACCCTTGTAATTTTCCACCATTGCTGTTTGACACCCTAATCAATGTACGGCGCGTACATATCGCCTGTGTTAAAGGAACATTTTTTACGCGTTTTCTTGTTCACGCAACATATCCACCTTTGTTTTTGAATTACACGTGGCCACCCCCACCCCTCCCGGTGCTGGGATGCTGCCACAAGCAATTATTTTAGTAGCCTACCTACCAACTTAATTTGTAATCTTTCGGTTGTAGAGCCCACTTATTACTTAATGGAATTTTTGGTGTAAGGTGATCCTGACTGAAATTATGAGGATTCATCATGTGCAGGGCCTAACTTATTTCAATATATTCGAACATTATATTTTTTAAACTTCATGGTATTTATAAGATTAGTTGTAATTTTGAGGTCATTCCATGCCAAAACACCAAGGTCAAGGTGTGGAACCCACCTCTCAGATTTTGTTGAAATGCAGTCAAAGGTACCATTTTATGGGGGTACAGAGGAGGTCAAAAAGAAACATCCAATTCCATTCCGTTTTGAAGTTATGGGCTCTCAAAGTTTACGACTCAGATATTAAAATGGTGATTCAGTATTAAAAACTTTTTACGGCTATTTATTATAATCATTAGTTGCCACTGTGGCACAATACAAAGCAAGTAGATTTATTTGCATCCCTGGTAAAATAGGCCTCAAATAGTTGCCATGTGCAAACATGGACCTAAAATGGGGACAACACTAGAGGGGGATTATTTTGACGCGTTCCACCTGATTGAATTCTGCATTGAACAAAATATTAGCCCACACTCGAACAATCACTGTAATAGAAGTGTTTTGTATTTTTTTATGTTCTTCAGTGAGAAAATGTGGTGGACACATATCAAGCAGAATTAAGCTCAGTTTGGGTTAAAAGTTGCTGAATTCAGAAACCTTTCACTATAAAATTGCAAAAAAGTTGATAAGTATTTTGGGATTTTTTTTAATTCATCACTACAGACCACGTTAGATGTGATCAGTATCATTCAAGGTGACTCAGTTAAAATTTTCCAGTATTTTGTATTTTTCTGGTAAAGGTTTCAGAATATGAAACTTGTAACAAAAATGGGCCCCCAAAACTTTGCTTCATCTGTTTTACACTGAAGACATCAAAAATACAAAACAAACTTAATCACAATGATGTTATAGTGTCATGCTAATATTTTTGTCAATGCTAGAAACTTCATATCATGGGTACGGCATAATTGTACGCCTCAAAATAAGCGCCCTCTATGTTTTGTCCCTTTTTAGTCCATTTCGCACCATGGCACTATTTGAGGGCCTATTTTTTTACTAGGGGGATACCAAGAATCTACTTGCTTTGCTTTGTTAATGATGCAACAAGTGGCAACTACTGATTATATAAATAGCATTAATGAAGTGTTTTTAATACTGAATCACCCTTTATTGTCCGAGTCGTAAAACTTTTGAGGGCCCAAATTTCAAAACGGAATGGAATTTGAATTTTTCTTTTTTATATCTATTTTGGTTTTATTGTTTTGTATTAAATGTACCTTTGACTGCCATTTGCAACAAAATCTGAGAAGGGTGGCTCCACAAACAACCCTTGGTGGCTAGTTGGCATGGAATGACCCTTTTGTACAATTTATTTTGCATATTTTCACACTTAACTGCAATAAGGGGGGGTCCCTAGGACCCATTTTTTCGGCCGGCGTTTTTTAACTCTGCCATAGTACTTTGGTTTTTATATTTTTTTTATTTGTCCCTAACTTTTAGTTGCGCTTGCATTGGTGGCAAAAATTCAAATCCATCGCGTCGTTTTTTGCGTTAATTAGCATGGGTCCCTTGGAGTCCCCCCTCCCCCTATGCACTAACGGAAGTGCCCATGGCAAAATTAAAAATCGTAATATAGTTTATTGTGATCTGATTTTTCATAATGATACCCCTAATGACATAAACAAAGTAAATATTAATCAAAAATTCTGGGAAAGTATGTATGGCCATTGGTGTCATAATTTTTAGATACATGTATAGCGGTTTACTGTAGGCACCTAGTGCAATTATACAATAAACCTAAAAATATAACATGGCACAAGACATTCCTATTTGTGCTTAATATGTTAAATATAGTTTCATCCTTCACCAATTAAAGCAATCAGCAAAAGTCTAGGTGAATCAGTGCCGTAGAAATTGCAGAAACGAATAGTGTCGTTTTCGCACATTTTGACGCAAAATTAAAATCACTGTTTTGCCCTATTTTCTTACTGTAACACTTTTTTCAGTTTTATTTCTCATTGTTTGATGTCTTTGAATCCTTTCTAACATGTGGTGGATTTCATCTAAAAATTCCGTGGGAAAGTGGCTATATAGTGAATGGGTTCCTAGGAGCCCCCCCTTATGCACCAACGAATTGCAAACCCCTTATGGCAGTTAATGTTAAACTTTGTAAAGCTGTTCCCATTTTATTAATCTACTTTAATAGAATTTTTTTCTTCCCTATAGCCCCCCCCGCCCCGCGCGGACTCGGGGTCATTCGTAAGAGGCGACATAAAAGGGGCAATTCGTCTAATTTTCCAACATGATGTAGTTGTTAGCGGAAACTTTTGAAAGCCTTAGCACGATCTAAAATTGATATGCTTACTTGATACCTGGATATTTTCTCGGTAATGAACTTATTCATCATACTTTCCCTGCATTTAATTGTGCGCTTATTGTAAAACTATATATTCAATGCAATCATATATCCCATTTATGAACTTTATTTTTTTACAACAAAAATAAGGCCTCCAATAAAAAATCCTTGTAAATACTTTCTTTAAAAAGGGAATCTTGATTTTAACTATCACAATGCATCTTGGCTATGTGCATAAAGATTAAGGTAGTTTGTGCAAGGGGGGGGGGGGGGGGGGGATGATAATTAAAAATGACAAAATTAAAAATATTTTTGTTTTGTCATGATAGATATTTATTATTCAAATCATTACATGCATGCCTGTAAATTTGAGCTACATGATATAAAATTGAAAAAAAATTAAATGTCCTTTCTAATCACTCTTCATAAATGTAATAGAATGAAAATATCATATTCTTCAAAATGTATTTGATGTCTCTATGTCTTATAACATGTTTGATGTAACCATGATGACACAAATTTTTGACACAATTGTGCTGAGGTGTCTTTAAATTCAAATACTACGTTTCTTCCAAAGCATTGAAAACACCATACATATCATATTAAAAGTTAACTATTATGTAAAATAGTTTTTAAGTTTTTTTTATATGTCTAGCAAAATAGTCATGTCTTTCACAATAACAAACTAAAAAAATCAGGATTCGTGTGTCTCGCCTGAACTTGTGTCATAACACAAAGAAGACATATCTTCCAGTAAGTTCGTGTCTATATAGGGACCGCTCACATCAAAACTAGGGTGTCTTACTGGAGCAATATTAGCCCTTTTTTTGAAGGCGCCCCAATTTTTCAAAAGAAATTTGAATTTTTAACACGGTTGATTGGTAACTGGCTAGTTTCACCCCTGGAATGTTAACTCGAAAATGTCTATGTTCGCAACGAATGAATTTTGTAAGTAGGAATCATTAATATCGTATACGTTTGCTCATACAAACCTTTAGGGTAATCATGGTAATTGAGGAAAAGGAGCTGAAAACGGTATAGACATGTCCTATCTTCTGGGATCACCTAAAGAAGTCCGCTACCCTCAAGTTTTAGCAGCCGAACTCAGCGCTTGAAGTTGGCGTTTTTGACCTGCAAAAGAATAGTGTGAGAAAGTATTATGGTATAGTACTTTTATGACGTAATTTGGTGATTTGGATTGCATTTTGTGTCGAGCTTAAATCATCCTCTGTATGGTTTGCAAGTTTACCGGCGAGAGTAAAAAATTAATGAAAAGAAGCCCCCAAAATCCGGCCCCTCTTTCGCAAGGCTGGAGATTACCAAATCCGGCTGGCCCCTGGTTTCGCAGAGGCCTCCAGGTTCTCTATCCGCCAGCTCTACTTTCTAAAGATCTTAAGCACTTAGATTGATGACATCAGCTTCAGGCATAACCATTATCTGGCCTCATCTTATTGATACTGATCATTTGTTCTCGTGAGCACTTGCCACATGTGTTTGAGACCCTCTTGCATTAATAACGGAAGAGATACTCAAGCGATTTGTTAATACTCAAGCGATTTGTTACAAATCAGGTGTCAATGTATAAAGCTGAAGAAACACTAGATAGAGAATTGGGTTTTCAAATATTTGAAGCCTTAGTTTGATTTTCATCACAACATAATTTATTGTTGCCTATTACCGATCGATGCTAATTAGGCTAAGGCCTTCTATTTCGTAAGGATCTTAATTTTTGTTAATCGTCAATCAATTGGATTTGTTCCTAAGTACCTATAAATATTCAATTTGGCAGTCTATATGTAAGAACCCTTTTAATGCGTATAACAAATTCAAATAATATTTTTTTAATTAACCTATTCTTCAATCAGCCGTTTATTATATAGCTTTTTATTAATGATCCACGCTTTGCTGTCCTCGTTCGGCATTTATTTCAATATTAGTGCAACGGTTTTATAATTAGTTCAGGCATAGGCCTATATGGTTCAGGTTAAAGGTACAGAAGACTTACAGACACGGGATTAAAGAGAGACGGATACGCTGTTCTTATGTATAATAAAAAGATGATGAATAGTGTTTTCTGTCGTACACTGACATAAAATCCGTAATTTATTTTTGGGGCCGATTAGGTAATCATGCTGCAGGTTATTTTTTTCTACCTTTTTTTTTATCCAATTAACCTCTGAAACGTTCTCGGTAGGTGTTCTACAACTAATCAAGTGCAAATGTGTGTCCTGCGAAAAAGTATTTGCATACTTAATTTTTATTCAAGTATGTGCCGTTCATATAAATCATATTTTTCAGTTAATTTTGCAATGCTGCCACGCTAACTAATGTCGGGATGTACATTGAATTGATTCACCATATCTCTCCTATAGTCTTATAATTTTTTCCTGTTTTCTGAGTCCAATTAAATGGGTTTGAAACTGGGGTTTTGACAGCTTTTGAAAATGCTTTAATTTTACGGTTCCTTAGTGCCGTAGTCAAACGAACACGCATGTTTTTGGAAAGGAAGTCGATGGGAACCAACCATTTGGAACTCTCAAAAAGGTCACACACCAACCGATAATTGACCGTAAATGTACTGCATGCCAGTGGTGTGCCATGCCTGTAGGCTGAAAGGCATAATGTCAACAGACAGCTTATTTGTGTGGATGTACTTTGTTTTTATACAGGAATAATGACGATCTACGTGTTTACCATGCACAATGAATCATCACACCTATGATAAAATGCAAAAATAGGGTTGAAGGAAACAACATGGCGATTTTGACAAGTTTTGAGTGGTATTTCGATTTCGAGTATAGTGTATAACAACAAGGCAAAGACAGTGTTGAAACACCAACACAGTTCAGTTTTTTCGTGCACGTACAATGCCGCTCTGATACCAATGTCTGGACTAATTGTCATGTGGGGAATCCCGAACACCGTACTGGTGGGGCTTCTGCTGATTAACTTGTCGACGTGTTGCTTTGGTAAGTAGTTTCATGTTTTAAATAGAAATGTGCTATTTTGACAGAAAATTCCAAAACGTACATTATTTTTTAAATGCTGATACGAAATCGTGGATAGAAATATGCGGGCATAATCGGGCACGGACACACGGCAGTACAGCACTGCAGTTTTAATGCCCCATACCAGAGCCCATACACACGAAATCACCCTGACCCCTGCATTGAAAGGGGGTAATTCATCTCCAACCAAAAATATCCAATAATTGAATTAGGCATTTTTCCATATGTCTTTTATTACTGCTATTATAATTGTTCACAGTAAGCTCTGAAGCACTGTGCGAGTTTTTACCCAAATATCTCGGCCACAGCCCAAATGCATTAGGTGGTATTGCCCAATGTTTTGATATGTCAGTGACTCAGTATCTTGGAAAATTAACAGTATAAGGGTTTATATAGCAAACTTCCTGTTTTCTGCGTGGAATGGTAGCACTAGCAGTAAGAGTTCAGCCAAACGGGTAACCTAACCTCAAAACCAGATAGTCGTAGTACTAGTTGACTCAAGAAAGGTGAAAGCTCGACAAACGTTTAGGGGTTTAGGGAATAGGGGTCTCTTTTTCTGGTATCTTGATTCAAATTTTTAACATGAATTTACGTTCTATTTAGGCTTACCAAGTTCATGAGTTACCAATGTCATTGCCAACTTCAATTAAAGCATGTGCTTTAGTCACCTTAAGCTACCTTAAAAGCAAGTAGGCTCGAAGTGCAGTCGGGAGAGCAGTTCGGGACAACTTCGGGTTGACCATATTAATGGTAGGCCTAACATAGAACAGAACTTTGGTCTACATATACTCTATCCAAAAAGGAATTGCCTCGTTCTCTTGAATTGATTGTCTCCAATATGCTTGAATTCAATCATTTATATTTGCGCTCTCAGTTGTTTTGACCACTGTACATTTCTTGATCTAATTGTCTTACTCTGAATATTTTACTCCAGTTGGTTTGTTCCAATTGTTCTCTTTCATTGTTTTGCTCTCCAATCATCTCAATTTATGCAATAATTTTGCACTGTTAATTAATTGCCTTGCTCTCAATTCCGTTGCACTCTTTCATTGTCCTGTCAACTAATTTTCTTTTATGTATTTAGAAGAAGATGACCTAAATGCGTGATTCTAGAAGAATCTATATGACGATGCGAAACTCAATTCAATGTAAGCGAGGATCAAGCAAATGATACAAACCGAGAGAGTTATTAGACAAAAGGACTCATGCCTAGTTAGCGAGAGGACCTGGTTCGAGACCGTGTATTTTTCGTCTTTATTTAATTCAATGCTCGCCAGTTTCTCCGAGTTCCTATATAATATTTGTCTAATAACTCTCTCGGGTTGTATCATTTGCTTGATCCTCGCTTACATTGAATTGAGTTTCGCATCGTCATATAGATTCTTCTAGAATTACGCATTATAGGTCATCTTCTTCTAAATGCATTATATAATTACGGCCGTTTGAGACTCTAATAAAGACTGAAATACATTAGCGCTCGTTTCTCTGATATCCACGTAAACAGTTCTCCGTGGTCCAGTGGTATTTCTCACGCCTTGTTACTCTCTAAATGTAAACGAGTGAAAATTTCTCTCCCCAAAAGAGTGAAACTGTCTCTCTTATCGGTTACTCTTGCCTTGCCTTGATTGTCCTGCTCCCTTTCTCTCTTTCCAATTTGTTGTCTTTTTTTTCAGCGTTCTCTCTCTTTCCGTTTGTTCTCTTTTGTTCGATTCTCTTTCTAAGTATCTCGCATTTGTTCTAAATAAAATTGTCTTGCTCTCTCTCTAATCGCCTTGCTTTTTCTGGCAAATTATTTTCTTGATCTCTCTAGTTGGTTTTCTTCGTAATTGTGTTACTCTGTAAATGTTTAGCTAATTGTCTTATAACTTATTCCCCCCTCTCTCATAAATTTCCTATATTCTAGTTATCATGTTCTACAATTGTCTTGTTGCCTTAAAGTGACAGGAGGAGATTTTTTGAGGATACGAATTTCTCTCTAATTGCACTGGACCAATTGTAGACCACCTACCAGAAACGTTTCGAAGGTTTATTAAACAAACCTGTTTTGAACTTGCCTGCTATCCTAATCGTCCCTATAGGAAACCATGCTTTGATTTTCTGTCGTGCACGACAGAAAATACTAAATCATCATCTTATTACATAAAGACAGCGTATTTGGCTTATTCACTTCAGGTGTGATCTAATACACTGGTTAGCATTCCAACATGCATAAAACCTGGGTTCGAAAAAATTGAGGACGCTTGTTTCTCAGTAAATGTCTTCCTTTCGCTCCAGTTGTCTTCTTACGATAGTTATTTTCCTCTCTCTAGTTGTCCTGATCTGTGATAAACACGCACTAGCTGTTACCCGAGCTGAAATGAAGGAAGGTGGAGCTTAGGAACTACCTCAACGTTCAACAAACGTGTGGTCAAATGCAATCTAAGAGTTATGTGGAGTCGTCGGGGACAGAATTACATAATTCCGAGTTCTGCTTGTTTTGGAAAAAAATACTGGGGAACAGGGCGAAAACGGGCTTAAAGCTCAATTTTTTGGAGAAATCCCCCCGGCTCCGCCATCACTGCGCGAGGATTGGGACGGATCTTACCACAAAATTTACCATATGCAATGTTAATGAAATTTAAAGTGTCGATCCGCTATGGGTCGGTTATTTTGAGCCTGGGCGCCGACATTTCACCTTGCCCCTGTTGTTACCGTACCAGTGTCCATTTGACACCAATTCGCACAAGCAAGGAAGTCCCTGATAAAACGACAAATACAAACATTCTGTTGCTATACCATGTAAATGGTGTATAAATCATGCAAATTGATAGCACATGTAAACATATCTTATTCCGGATATTATTTCGAGGTGTCAGCATCAGTAATAAAACGTACAAATCAGCCTCCTTAATACGTGTGAGATATAAGGGTTTTAGTGTCGCCGAAGCTAATGCAATACGTAAATCCGTGACGTATAAATGCCATATCGTCTTCACAGTCATTAGTAACAGATTAGTAATTAGTATAGCAGAGGTTATTAAAACAAAGCACTGAAGCATAAAATTTATCAGGAGTAGAGGCTATAATATAGCCACAAACCTACCACATATAGTTCTATATATTTTAGAATACGACATCATGATGCAGACGAATGAAAAAAAAAACAACAACAACAATCGGAACGACAATTATGACAGACAGCGACGACGACGATATAGGTTTGGCAATCAGGATGGTGTTTTACCAATTGAAAATCTTTCCTTACAGTTTTGAATAAGGTGCACGTAAAATTAATACATTATAGGCCTATTCTTTTATTCATAAAATGGCTTGGGAAATAAATGACTAAAATTCTCTTAGACCCTAAATGGCCATGTGTTTCAAGGTGGGCCAGTTTTATGTGACATAGTTTTCATTTGTGCAAAATGCATGGATATTGGTGTGAAAGGCTCTAGCTCTTTTCAGGAACCCACAGCCCCTACAAAAGTATACATTTATTTGAACCTTACTATAGTCGATTCGCGTTGATACGTTCGTCCCCCTGGAGTTTTGGACCTATTCAATTAAGTCGGAGAGGGAAAATGAAAGAATTCAAATGCACGTGCCACACCGGATTATCTTGGAGGACACTCCGGTCATATAACTCACTCACCTGCCACTAAATACAATTTCATTCATGTATGGAAACGCACAATAGTGTATTTCAGGCCTTAACATTCCTCACAATAACATGATTAACAGAAGTCCCTGCGCCTCATTGAATTTTTCACCTCCGCAAGAATGGTATGGGGTCACATATCAGATGAATCGAGTATAATAAAGGATTCCAGAAATACAGTTGAGAACAATATAAGATTATTCCCTAGGGAGTTACGCAACCACTAATGTGTAAAATATGATAAAAAAGATGTCATTTTAAACACACCTGAATTCAAAAGTTGTAGCAACAGCCTTTTATGTAATTGTCGACTTGGTATCCTTAAAACACAAGCTTTCCATAGGTACATGATTTAGCAAAGTAGTTTTGCGCAAGACTTCCAAATTGCCAATTTTTACCATTGAAAGTCATTGTTAAGGCATCGGCTATGCCATAAATTCAAATATGAGCCAACCAACAATTCAACATTTGATAATAAGTTTTTTCTGATTTATAGTATGTGGTTGTAAGATAGTTTTTAGAATCTCTCTAGAAGAGATGAAATTTGTAAGCACATGACCCCTGTGGGGTCAATTTTCATGAAATGCTGCGCCTGCTCATCCTGCGCCGCTCATCCTCCACTTCCAATTTTGTTTAATTAAAAAGCAATTAGTGGAATATGATTAAATTTTTTTCACTTTAATAATCCCTTTTATGATACAAAAATATCGCGCGCACATGTCACAACTCCACCTATTTACTGGCCCAGTTCAAAACGCATGGCCACTATGTAAAATTATTGGCTGTTTGTTATGCTTGCCATACGAGGATTTATGACATTTCATGTTTATTTTAAGGTAATATAATTTTGGCCTGTCCAAGGAACGGGGGGGGGGGGGGAGGAAGCATTTCTGGCATGCAATCTTGAAAAAAAAATATGCTTACCGGGACAAGTATTTTATTTCAGTCCTTAAAACCAAATGTCACCCTGCATTTAAGGAGAACTTTGTATAACGAATAACTTACACCATATACCCTATAAAAAACATTATTGAACACATTGGAGTGCTTTCATGGAAAAACGGAATTAATACTCACCGAAACGAATTAAAAGCATTTTGTTTGACCATGCGCTATTTGAAATTCGCGCTACTGTATAATGTATTTGTGTTATGCGAGACGGAAAATGTCAAAAACCTCAACAATTTACCTTAACTTCTTTTCTATACTCGATTACTCGTATTGCGATCAAACATGTTCGCCATTATTATATGACACTCATCATGTCACTCAGTCCCTACTTTGGGTCTGTAATGGGTTTAGAATTCAAAATGTCTAAAATTTTTGTACATTTCCTTTCTATTATTCTGCATATGGTGCATATTTGGTACGTATGATATCAGTTAATTTGTGGTTAATATGTTTTACTAGTTTAAGGGTTACATTTTGGTGAAATGCTTTGTAAAATCCACTGATTCAATGTCCAACCATGCACACTAATAATTTACGTTTTTCTCTTGAAAAACATATTTTTTCATTTCAAACTTGTAGTTTATCAAGAGAAAACTGTTTATCAATAGAAAAACATGTAGTTTATCTAAATAAACTTAGTTTATAAAAAATTGTGTAAACCTATCAATTAGAAAAACTGTGTTTCTCTATAGAAAACAATGTTTATTTAGTAAAACTGTTTATCAAGATAAACTAAGTTTATCAAGAGAAAAACTGAAGTTTTCTAGATAAACATGTTTTTTCTAGTTTTTCCTCTCAAAACTCTTTCTAGAAAAACAGTTTTTCTCTCGATAAACTATGTATTCTAGATAAACACGGCGTTTCTAGATAAAGTTTTGGTAACTGTTTCTAGATAAACACAGTTTTCTCTTTTGATTAATTGTTTTTTAAGATGACCTAGTTTTGTTTTCTTGATAGACTAAGCTTTGCTAGTTAAACAAGGTTTTCTCTTGATAACCTAAGTTTTTCTGGATAAACACCGTATTTCTTTTGAGAAAAGTTTTTTTTCTAGAGAAACCTAGTTTATCGAGAAGAAACGTAAATTTCACAAACTTTGCTTATCAATTTGATAAACAACGGTTTTTCTCCATGAATAACTAAGTTTATCTAGAAAAACTAAGTTTGTCGAGAAGTATAAACTAAGATTATCAAGAGAAAAAATTAAAAACTCTGCTTTAATTTGAACTGAGTTAATGACAGAGAAAAACTATGTTTACCTAGAAAAACTTGGTTTATCTAGAAAAACTAAAATTATTGATAGAAAAATACAGATTTTTTTCGAAATTATACTTATAAATTTGATGAATCGTGTTTTATTTTCAAGATGAAAAACTGTTTTTCTCGTGATAAACTATGTTTTTCAAGAGAAAACCTATAGTATAGCAGATGACATGGGATCCCATGCACCCCCTTAAAACTAAATTCTAACATGATTTCTAGCAACTCTGCGACATCTCTATAAAGATGTTTATGTTACCAAAATCAAAATATTGTCCCAAGGGTCGGTTTGGCGGCCATCTTGGATCTAAAGAGATCAGTCATATCATGGTGGTCATATAAAGTATTTCAAAAAAAGTTCGTCTCATCATAATAATCAAAAAATATATGGTTTGACATATTTGTGATGTTATGGGTGAAAATGTGATAAAGATCAATGAACTTGTGATTGATCATTGTACAGGGAGTTCAACTTTCAAAATGCATGTATCTTCACAAAATTGGTGTCAAGTTGTTGGTATGAGCATGAGCAATCCAAAAAAGTATAGTTTGCACTATCTAAGATGAAAATTCGGTGTAAAGTTACCTCTTGTCAAATTTGTATTGTTCGTATGATGGGAATTAGGCACAACTCGTCTCTTTCCTTAAAAAAATAAACCAAAACGGAAGATCCTAAATCGTTGAAACTGTACATTTCCAGGTTGCCCAAAAATTTTCAAAATGCTTCAATCTTGGTGTCAAGATTGAAGTATTTTAAAAAAAATTGGCCCCCTGTACAATGACCAATCAAAGGTTCAACGACCTTTATCACATTTCAGTTTCTCTGTAACTGAACATCACAGATATGCCAAAGTATATATTTTCTGATTCCTCATGCTGAGATGAATCATGTCATATACTTTTCAACTAAATTGAATCCCTCTGTACCATTGATCCCTTTTATTCCAATATGACCGCCAAACGGACCCTTATTTTGGTAACGCCAAAATTCCTTGAGGAGATGTTGTAGAGATGCTAAAATCATGTTAGAATTTTAGTTTTAAGGGGGTGCATATGAACCCATATAATCTGCTAGACTATTATGTTTATGGTTCAATCGGCTTGCCATATGCGATTATGCAAGTTTCACTTGATGAATTTAGTTGGAATTTGAGACGATATCATTGCATTGCCGAGGTGGAAATGGAATATTGAGAATTAAGCTGTTGCAACCACGAAGCCATTACCACATGCGTAAAAACTGTCACAAGGTATATTAATTTAAAGACACTATCAGTGATTTGCTAAATCAGCAATCGAAAAAATCATCAAAAATCAGATTTTTGCATGTACGTAACAAGTACAGGTATCCTAACATACTCTGCAAATGATAAGACCAGAAGCAACCTAATAAGGACAGAATCAGAGATTTTAGTCATTACTGTCCGAACGGACACTTACTACAACACGTAATTGAATGGAGAATCGTATCTTGGAACACTACCGTTTTCTTCCTTTTCTGTTAATTCTACCGCTGTAAAAGGTAACTTATGAGAATTCTACAGACTTATCCTTCACATTGAAGCTATTCCTGCAAATTTCAATTATTTTTCAAATCACTGATAGTGTCTTTAAGTAGGTTTTCTGACATGTTGTTGATAGAATTGTCTAGCGAAGGAAGACACTCGAGATGTATCGAACTCCATGTATGGAGGAGTTTTGGGCAGTGACCTCTTTTTCTGGGGGGGGGCAAACGGGAGGGGGATCAAAGTGAAATTTTGGGGAGGCAAAAATGAAATAGGGGGCAAGAAAAAAATGGGGGGAAGCCCCCCACCCCGTGGCGCCGCCACTGGTTTTGGGAAGTGAAAAGCAGTCCTTATGCGTAACCCGTTGCTGGCCGCATGTATATGACCCTTTGTAATTCAAATATCACCCCTCGCTGTATACCCTTTCCACCGGTGGAATTTTTTTGAAAAAGTGTATGGGGGGAGGGAGGAGCAAGATCCTTATAGGCAAACTTTCAGAAGGAACGAGATCCAAGTGTCGTTTTTATTCTATTGCAGTGTCAAGAAGTACAATTACCTGAAAAGGAGAAAAAAGTTATAATGTATCTAGACAGAAAGGCACGTGACATTTTAGGACAAAAACTCCCCTTTTGAAAGCAAATTTATTTTCCTTTTAAACTTAGTATGTTTATGCGCATTTGCTTGAACTTTGCAATAAAATATTTAATATTAACACGTAACTTTATTTGTAAAGTGCAAAATTCCTTATAATTTTAAAACTTGCATGCTGCTTCGGTTTTTTTTAGCATTCAACAGTTATATTTCTAATAAAGAATATTATTGTCATTGTATTGTTGAGAGAATTTCCATCATGCAGAATTCTACATTGCACCCATCGATTAAATTTTTACCAAATGTAAACAAGAAGAACCGTGCGAGTTTGGAATACCGCCAATTCAGGATACACATAGATTTATTTGCGAAATGGAATGACACAAATTCTTACATCCGTTTTTGCAACTTAGTAATTGTGTGAAATTCGATGAATCATACTTCAATCATTATAGCCCGTGAGCTGTCCCCCGTTACCGTGCATCCCCCCCCAGGATCCTCCGACATGACCATGGTTGTATCCTAAATGGTCTAGTAAACCAGAAAAATGATCTACCTTTTAAAAAAATTGGGATGCATAGCCCCGATGACGTCATTTTGATGACGTCATCAAATTTTGGCGAAAAATATGTAAATTTTCAATTATTTATTTCTTGCATATTCGGGTAGCCCAGATAATATATTTGTATTTATCTATCACCTCATTCGCAATATCTTTCGTTTTCATTATATATCAGTTTTTAAATATATTTTTCCCTATTGACTTATGGTCCAAAACAAAAACTTTACGGCGATTTTCTCAATTCTGATTTTACTTAAGCTTGTTTTTGGGCATGAAAAAAGTATCTAATTTTCGCTGACAACATACTCTGCAACCATTTAACCCTCTTTTTAACTTATTTTTATTGCATTCGGATGTACTGAGCAAGAATATGAATGTTTTATTTCCAAAATATATTTTTTGTTAGATCATATGACAACAATGCTGACGTCATCAAGATTGCCTTTGGGGGTAAAAAAATTCGAAATATTTTTTTACCTTAATTTTAATGTCATCTTTAATTTCAAAGCATATTTGAACCTTTATCCCACTTTATAGTGAGTAATAAGCCAAAACTGATTTATTTTTACATTGAGCCCTATTTAAATCCCCAATTCAAATGCCATTTTCTTAAAATTGTGATTTCAATTGATATGAGTTTAGAAAGGCAGGACACAAGGTGGTTACCCCCCCTTGAGAATTTGTTATAATGCACTCGGATGCTTATTGATTTTGATACCAGTGAAAGCTGTGATTCCTCTTCTACCCCTCTGCTTTTTCTTTCCATTGATACCAAAATAAGTATAAAATACTACCACATCCCCTAGGTTGGCGTCACAATGACGTCCATAAAGAACGTCCGTGAGCCGGCCCCGAACGGGTCACCTTGCGGAAACTTGGCAAATTTTCCACAGAAACTTTTTTTTTTTTTCGTTTTCGAAAATTATTCCATTATTTTTGCGCTAAAAAGAGAGGGTAGGAATGTCGGATTTTCAAATCCAATCATTTCAGCGGACATGTTCATGGATGCACTGGCGGTTTTTCAGCACTAAATGGGTCAAGGTCAAGGTTTATTTTAAATCTCAACTCGTGGCCTGTAGGGCCCAAATTGCTAGAGAACTTTACACCTAATAATTACTAGACAGAAACAATGCAACTTGGAGGCAGCAAGCTTAAACAGCGCCATATTGCAACATTCAAACACTACACGAAACACAACAACCGGATGGGTAGTGCCAAGCTATTCAATGGTTCATTTGCCCATTCAAATGAACCATGGAGAAAGTGGCATTTAGGTTTTAATCAATATCTGGTTATACAAATCAAATCACCAAATGGAGTTCCCGAATTAAATCCAATCCAGCAAGTTGATCACCACTGCGATTCGATCGAGCAGACCCATTTCTCTCAGAGGGTCATCTGTGCGTAAACCACTAGACCAAGCCACTTCCTCAAAATGATGACAATTGACTAGTTCTTACGGAAACATAAAAAAAGACTTTAGAGCCATCCTGTGCATAATATGATAAAAAAGGTACTCATAACATAGCTTTTTGGGGGCAACCACCCCCTCTTACCAACCCTTCGACTTTGACGCATACCCTAACCCCGTGAAGGTGTACTTTTGCATTTGTTTTCGCTATAATAACCAGAAAGGACGAGGGAATGATTACCTAGATCTTTAAACGAAAAGCTTTCTAGCATTTCAGCGCATTAGGTAACTAGGGGTGGTAATCCCCCTCCAGTAAGACGAGGGGGGGGGGTTAACTTTTATCTAACCAACAAATCCATCGAGGTTGTTCAATTCCCATAAACCTTCTAAACATACCCAATGGTGGTCAGATTGAAATCATTGCTCTATGGGTTTCATTTTCATATCATAAAGGTACCCATTATATCGTCACAACGACATCACAATCCAAGAAACCACATTCCCGTATTCCATGAAGATAGACCAAGAACAAGAGGTTTTTTGACACGTGTTTGCTTTATACGAAAGGAAATGGCTATTCGATATTACATAGTATATATCATTAAGATTTGTTTTCGTAAGAAAACAAGTTGGATTTGGAGGTAAATTTGTTATTACCCATTATTGTGACAAATAGAAAAAGGTAGACGGTTGTTGTTCGGGGGCAAAAGATCTCTCTAGAAAATTAATAGCAAGCGAAATTCAAACTTTGCACCATTTTTCGAGCTGAGGAGCTAAACCTATCTTTTAGGACACAGATCTCCAATCCGTATATTTTTCAGTGATATCCTATGGGCAGAAGAGACTTGGAAACAGCAGAAATGAGGAGAAAATGCTCCTAATTAATTCCGCGACATAATGAATAGTGCGAGGACGTCGCTAAAAACTGCTCAACCTGAGATGAATCTAGCTTCAACACAACAAGTAAGTCCAGCACAACCAGGGAAGATTTAAGAAGCAGCCCGAGTTTAGGACCGAGTTTAGAATCCCCGGTTAAAGTAGGAGGACCTGAAGTTCACGGAGAAAACCAGCGATAACATGTATGATCAGAACCAAATTCGATATTCTTAAAGGAACTTGGGAGTTATTGGTTACAACGAGATGTACATTCACAAAGCAATCAACCATGGTCAGAATAACGATTAGATCTTGGTTCCGTTTAAATTTTGATTATAAATATGGAGATTTGACAATACGCTCCAAGCGGTGCTATTACTTATTTTGAGAGCAGATCACAATTAATATGACAGGATCGATTCATTCCGTAGAAGTTATCAATTGCAAATGCGACACATCCACGCTTGTCTAGTGGTAAGATAGCTGTGGTCATAATAATATTTGTCAGGGGTTCCAATCTACATAGACCTTCTTTTTAAAAATATTTTAAAGTCCAAAAAGATAGGTGCCTCAGTGCTCTTTTAGGTTTGTAAGGGAAATGTCAGCGTTCCGCCGTGACCCTCGTTGTTTAAATGGCTTTCCAAGAATTGGAACGAATATTTAAAACATATTTGCTGATGAAAGGACATCGCCGGAATTAAGGAGAGAAGGGATGCGCCCCCTCTATATATCATAGTAGATTTCACCATCAAGTTTGGTTGGTGTTTTACAAGTACTTTAACATGTATGCAATGTGTTTTTATCCCCAAAATACCGTCTGAGAAACTTCAGGGGCAGTGCTCTCTGGAAAAAAAGCAAAGCTTAGAGTGTTCCTCCATTCAGTGACCATTTATTACTTAAAAGAAGAACAGGAAGGAAGATGTTGCCATAGTGCCCTTTGTTAGGGAGCTTGTAAGTGACGTCATCTGACATGCCTTTTTGTCCTTCTAACTACAGAGAGGCGACACGAGGGCAGTCTTAATACAATACCCACATCCCATTAGCTTATGCTACTGGATTGGGATTACATAAACCGTCTTCACACCAAGCAGACTCTGGAATACACACAATGGCCTACATAAAGCGTGGCCCATGACAGCGTATGATATCTCTGAGCAAGCCAGCAGCAAATATGAGCTAAAAAAATCACAATTCTCATGGACAGTTTCAATAGCTTCCATTAGCACCATTGTATGAGCAAATACCTCACCTCTGTATTTTTAGTATGATTTAGGATACCCATGGAAATGAATGGTCAGCTGTTGTTAACTGTGCCACATCAAGGCTACTGAACTGAGCCCTTGATAGATTGAATGCTTACCACATAGTGATGTGGTATGGTATATATGTATAGGTTGTTGTTGTTTATGGCACTTCCATTTAGTGTTAGGCCCCAGAAAAAAAAAAATGCCAAACTGAGGGTCTTCCCCCCTAAGAACCAGAATGCCACTCATATAATATGTTGCTAAATATATAAACGCACATCCTTGCAAAGCCGGCATTGTGTTCTTGGGGGGGAAGGGTTATTTGGAAATTTCAATTACCCATTGAAGCTTTATTATAATTTAATAAAAACGAACTTTTAAGGGAATTTGTGTAAAGTGGGATATTTGAAAACCGGCAAAGTTAAACTTTGAAACATGGCCCCTTTAAAAATGCGGAAAGTTTCCAGTCATTTCTACTATCATGAAAAACTATATAGAGGGCGTCCCCGTTACTTATCGGCGAGTCTGGATGTACCATTATGTCAAAGAATTCTACTCTAAATTATAACATTGCCAAGATGGGTTGTCAATTTGATAATGCCATTGTATGGCTCCACTAGTTGAGGGTGAGAAAGCAAAATGCTCGAAAACGATTCCGACCAAATTGTTCTGAATATAAAGAACTCGAGTCCCCTTTAAGTGTCCCAGCATAGATAAATGCAACTGAATAAAACGCAACATTGTAGATAAAGACCACAGTATCATTGATGTATTAAAAAATTACAGTGGATGCGGTTATTCGACTCTCTTTAAAAGACTAATTCATTCGGTAATGAGTCAACAATATGGAATTATCAAATTTAACATAGCATGCATCAAATTGCGACCCACATTGGATGAAATTAGATAGATTTACGTTTGATAGAAAACAGAAACGAAACCTAAAAATACATTCTGGTAATCAGTGCAGCTCCGTCTGGATCTTCATCCTATTCATTCACTCTCATTGTTGGTCCTGCTTTTCAGAATATCTAAAAGCTGGGCTGGGGCAAGTTCATCCTCGGTCCAACATAGGTTCAATTTGTCAATCCATCAAAACCAAGCCGTGGCATTTAGTGCTTCAGAAAAAAGTCACCAATATAAGCATTTGTTTTTCAAAACTACCCCACTTGCAATGTGGTATACAATATATCATATCAACAGGTTAATAACAGGATCAATGTTGTCACGTTCAAAGCCAAACATTTCTTCCATCATACTCATACTAGAGCCGAGGTCAATCATACACCAAAGACGTAACCTGCCATAGCGCAACTTAAAATACCCTCCATTCCATCAACAACTATCAGGGAACACTATAAGAATCTCCTATTCTTTTGCCACTAAATTGTGAACCGGGTACTTCGAAGCGTCATTTTGGTTTTTACGTTGCCAAATACACCGTGAAAGGCACTATATAACATTCTGTGTGAAAACCCAGAGGTCCAGTGCGGGGGTACTCTGTGGGAATTCATTGGTGAGTTGAGAAATGGCAACCAGCCTTTTCATATTTCAGGGCCATTGTAAGGGTTGTCTTTACTAGATCACAATCTAGAAGTTGAAACCATCAAGTGAAGAATATAAAAAAATGCTGACATTAGACTCTACTCTTCTGAAACTACTGATCATCACGACCGTGTCTTGATTGATGGTCAATTTGACACCCTATGATTACCGAGGATGACGTTGTCCGGGAATCATCTTGACTATAATTGTGGAAAAATTAGTGTCACAATGAATGAGATTTGATATTGAATCGGATGAAAGATCAGCCCAGATGGGCCCCCACCCCCCACTGCTCAACCCATGCCGATAACGGCATTGAGAATGAATACGATAACGGCATTGAGAACGAATAAGGTATATATCCCTAACGTCCCTTAGCTGAATATAAATACACTTTTTATATGCAGTAAAAGTGACGGAGCGGACCCCTATCATGTGGAAATTGGCCCTAAATCTAACGCGAAAAATAACCGCTAGCTCTTTTATTTTTGCGGTGATGGTATAGTCAGATTAGTCTCTTGTGACTTAGGGATATAGATGGAATGGCATGTTTCTGTCACCTTTTTCCCCTTAAATGTTAAACAAAAACTCACACAGTTGGGGAGTAAAATGTGTTTAAATGTGATACATTATCTATGTAAATTTGAAATCCATTTTATTGTTCATCCTTGGTGTGAGGATAGTCAATTTAAGAAAAAACAATGGGAAAGCTTAACTGGCGGTTAACATAACAGAATAAACATGATCTTGTATACAGGATGGTCCTTTTTGGGAGTTGCCATAGGACGCTTATTCAGGGAAACTTTCTTGACAGTACATTGAGCGTTTGTGTTTTTTCTGTCTTTCCCTCTCCAAGTAGAGTCCTTAAATCCCTGATTGCCATAGCATTTGATCACCATATGGAATGGAACACTTCAAATCATTTCCAACATGCTAGACTATCAGATACTTTATTTAGAGCATCAAGTAATTTTGGTTCCAATGCATGGACGCCTTTTAAAGGATCTGTACAAACCAATTCTCTCTTAATGAAAAACCCGGACCATACAACTTTTCATGGGTGATAGGTGAAAGGTCTCAATATTTCTGAGTAAAGGGGGGGGGGGGGGGCGGGGCGGCGTGTCGGTGAGTGTTGGCAAAACTATTGGATATTCTTAGGTGAAACATTGACAATTAAGATAGAATAACCATTTTCCTTTAATATAAAGCAAAAAAAAAATGGCCAGCAAACAAACAAAACGCGTTTGTCATATTTTTAGGGCTTAAAATTGAACCTCGGACGGTATTTTATAGTGAATAAAGAGGCAAAAATTTGGGATGTCTTAGGGTTATGACGTCAAACGGTCTTGATGATGTAGTTATTTGATAAACAATAAAAGGAAGAGATCCATAGCTATACATTAGTAATCCTTTACTACCATTGGGGATTATTTTGTTGGCATAATACTCCGATGGTTAGACAGTGTTACAGGGAAATAAACTTAGACGGGGATTAACCTTCGTCTTACAAGGGGGGGGGGGGGGTTACCACAGTAAGTAAAATTTCTTCCGGTGTGCATTAATGCCAAATGCTTGCAGAAAATGCTTCTAGGTAATTGTTTCCTCATCCTTTCTGGGTCATTTTATCGAAAAATTGTGAAAGTAAAGACAGTGCCCGCGGGGTAAGGTATCCCGCCAATGTCGAAGGGGGAGGGGGTGGTGGTGGCTACCCAAGATGAATTATGCCTTACATTTTGAAACTATTCTCACAGTATGGCTCAAAACTCTATGTTTATGTAAAATTTATCAATTGCCATCACTTAGAACTGAAAACCGCATGCAATTCCGATATTCCCACTTTATTAGCGCAAATTTCGATTTTTCTGTGGAAAATGACAATTTGCCAACTCGCGAACTTTGTGACGTTCATTGTGACGCTATACTAAGTATGTTGGTTAATTCGGTTATTATTAAAAAGCTTCTAGGTAATCATCCCTCATCCTTCTCTGGTATTTAGCGGAAAACAATTGCAAAGGTAGCAACCTTCAACGGTGTTAGGGTTATGCCGTTGAAGTTCGAAGGGGAAGAGGTGGTCGTTGTTGCCACCAAAAAGATCCAAACGATATTTTGACATTTTGTGATAAATATTATGCACATTAGATACTAAAAGTCTATGTTTTTTGTAAGTTAAGACAAAGAAAAACTCGATCCAATTGTCATATGTTTAGTGCTGAAAAACCGCATGAAAATCGGACATCCTACCTGTTTTTTTTTTTTGCGCAAAAATGGATTTTCGAAAATTTTCCCCGTGGAAAATGCTAATTTGGCCGGCTCGCAGACTTTATGGCGTCAATGTGTGATCGCTCTTTATCATAGATATGTTGGTACTCTATTTGGTACTATTTTGGGTATCAGTGGAAAGAAGAGGATCATAGCTATTCACTGTATCAAAATTATACGCATCGGGTGCATTTAACGATTTCTCGAGGAGGTGGCGCGGGTAAACCACCCTGTGTCTTGCCTTCATAAAACTCAGTGTCAATTGAAATCACAATTTTAATGAAAATGGCATTTTATTGGGATTTTAGAATAGGGCCAAAGTAACAAATGGATCAGGTTTGGCTTATTACTCATCTTGAAGTGGGTTAATGAATTTTAGTAAAATGTTCTGGTTCTCAAATAGCTTTGAAATAAAGACTGCAAGCGTCTCAGCTAACATATTTAGGTAAAAACAAATATTTCGAATTTTTTCCCCCCAAAGGTCAATCTTGATGGCGTCATCATTTTTCGTTATTATGATTACTAAAAATTATTTGGAAAATAAAACATTCATATTCCTGCTCAATACATCCTAATGCATATAAAATAAGTTCAAAAAGATGGCGTTAAAAATGGTTTGCAGGAGTTGTTTGTCAGAGAAAATAGCACTTTTTTCATGCCCAAACAACAAGTAAATCAGAAATGAGGGAGGAGAAAATCGCCGTTTAAGTTTTTGTTTTGTACATAAGTCAAGGGGGAAATATATTTAAACTGAATTATATAAAAATGAAAACGAATATAATCATTTGCTAATGAGGTGAAGATAAATATAAAAAATTATATTATCTGAGGTATCCGAATATGCAAGGAAATAAATAATTGAAAATTTACATATTTTTTCTCCAAAATTTGATAACGCGTCATCAAAATGACGTCATCGGGGCTATGCGTCCCATTTTTTAAAAGGTACATCATTTTTCTGTTTTTATAGACCATTTAGATACAACCATGGTCAGGTCGGAGGATCCTGGGGGGGCTGCACGGTAACGGGAGACAGCTCACGGGGTGTTTTAAGGGTGGGGGTAAATCCCTTTTCTACTTCATTATTAATAGATATAAACCAACGTGTGGTATTCAAAAATCTGCTAATACCTTCCCTCGAGAATGCAGCTTTCCGCCAAGCTATTCATAGCATCGGAGAATTTTTCATAATCAGTACCAAACACATACAAATGGAAAATGGAAACTACAGCTCTACGATTACGAGATATAACGTTAAGGTTGCTCGACTTTGATTATACATTCTGACGACACGTCGTGGGCCTGCGAGTACAGCTACTTTAAAATTTTCTTATATAAACATGACATGGAAAATGCGGAATACAAACGATGGTGTACACAATGTACCTATTCAGGAAGATTTACAGAAAAAGTCGTTTCAAGAGATTGGAGTTGATGTTTCAATCTGGAGGTGAAGAAACCAGGAAGAGAGGATACGGCTGAGTATCGGGCGGGACACAAATTACATTCAAAATTGGTTTGTTGCAATAACAAAAGTTCTGGTACGATTACGCAGATCAACGTGAGAACATCTAAATCTTTAAATCAGGTTTTGAGTATTCGGACGTTGTTTAAATAAAACATATTTTTCAATAAACATTTGCCATCATACATTGGACACTGTGTGATGGTTGGGAGAATTTCAGATCATTCTGCTACTTGTTTGTAAAATAGCTCTACCAATCTCCGGTGCGACTGCCAGCAAGAAGGGATGGAACAATCACAATGCTCACCTAGCAACCATACGAGATCAAGCGATAGTGACTTTATTCATCAGATTCTAATTAATAAACAGAGTCGGAAAATTTTCGTACACATTATATAGGTAGGAGTCGTCATTATTCTTTGTGCGGCGACTCAAGCCGATAACGTATATTGCGTCTTGCCTGCATTTGCGCATAGCATTTCAATTATGATGCCGCGATGTAAAACGAAATGAGTGTACACCCTGAAAGCTGCTGACTCAGAGATTTCCCGATGAGGCGCTTCAAGTTTCAAAACAAAATCGTTGTTTATTGATGTACATAATGCTTGTCCAGATACTAATCAACTGTGTGAGAAATAGCTAAGCTTAAATCGAAAGTCTTCACATAGAAAAATCCACATTCTTTGTTTTAAAATTCCGCCTCCGGAATTTTTGGTTTATGCACAGTGCACACAGTCCTGGCATGTTATACTTACACATAAAATTTACTGCATCAAAACGAAAAATTCGATTCATATCAAACTTGAATTGAGTTATTTTAAGTGCTCATCTTGAGAAGGGGGGAACGAGGGGGTACATGAATGAGAAGTAAAAAAAAGGATTAGGGAAAAAGAGAGGAGGAAGAAGTGGGAAGGGGATGGCGGTTTGGGAGGGGTATGAGAGCTGGAGGGCGTGGGGGTGAGTACGGGTTTGGTGTTGTTTTGTTTTTATGAGATTGCGCTTAGATCTTTTTTTTGTCTTTGGCCCTTAGCTTCCATGTCAGGCCATTTAAATTAGGACAAATGATGCCTTCACCTACGCGCGGTCGGAAGTTGCCCGTAATTCCTCTTTCCAAATTTTTAACAAAAAAAAAAAAAGTGGCGCGTAGGTTTGAAAAATTCTCAAGACTGGAATAATACCCCGAAAGGCATTGTGGAAAAAAAAATGGATTCAGCCCGAGAGAGAGATTCGTTGTAGTAAACTTTCCGTGTGTCTGCGAGTGACCCAAAGTACCCGGAAAAACGTTATACTTCTCGGTAGGTTCTATAGTTAGACCAATTACGAAACAATACAACAAAACATATCAACGGACCCTCTGATGCCAAAACTTCCATAGAACCCCTCCGTTTTCCGGAGATATTTGAGATTTAGTTTTCATTTAAACACATTCTCTATGACGGACTGATTAACCTTTAATCTCTCGCGCAGTAGATACCACATTTAGATAATATCTTTCGCACAGTTGTGCACAGACTACACACTTTCCGGACCGCAGTACCTTCCACCCCCAAACTAAATTAGTTGAAATGTGCAAAAGATTGTTTTTTCTCCAGAATTGTTTATTGAGAAACTTAAGAACACCATATCAAAAGTTCTTTACAAAATAGG
>JAMKCH010009886.1:0-73244 GCA_023653785.1 Ophioderma brevispina | reverse complement strand
GGGAGATGGGCCTTTTCCCACTCCAACAGGACTGGGTCTAAATTTTCACCACCGCAACCGCGAAAAGAATAATCCTTATTTTAGTAAATAAAGTGCAACGTCAAACGAGACCCACACAAACATAATAAATCATCATTTTTATAACAAGCATACCGTGAATGATGATCATAAATTGCCGGTCTATGCGACGCATATGGCGGGCGAATGTGCATTATGCATGTGTAATGACCCAATAACAACATCGGAGATACAGTACAATGACGTATAGTAGGCTCGTTAATACTATAGCGCCCTCCTTTAGTCGTCAGTTTCAATTAAGAATGTCGAACGGTTCGTCGTTTGTCATCTTCGTTCACTGTCGTTTCAACGAAAAGGTCACACGTCGTCTTCGTTACAATTAGTTCAACGTTTTGCTTTAGTCTTTGTAGCTTCGTTATATGCTCACACTTGTCCTTCCATCATTACTGACCAATTTGTTTTACTCTATGGCGACTTACTCCTTCGGTGTTTCAATCAACCAAGTTCGTTTCCACTCTATGGCGACCTTATTTCGTCGTCGTTCACTCAACCGGTTTGTTTCAACCAATGAGCCGGTTTTCCCGTGTTTTGCTGTTTTTATAGGGAAATGGCGCGCCCATGACAAGTCCATATAATGGAAAGACACAACCAATTTAAATCACAATGAATACAAACCAATTTAATCAACAATGAAAGACAACAAACCAAGTTTAAATCAACAATGAAAAACACAACCATTTACATCACAATGGAAAGACACAACCATAATCACAATGAAAGACACAACCAATTTGAATCAACACTGAAGACACACCAATTTAAATCAACATGAAAGACCCACCAATTTAAATAGGACAATGAAAGACACACCAACGCACAGTTCGATTTTGATACGCACGTATAAAATTTACCAATCAGATAAAAGTGCTGCCTTGTCTTTAATACACTGATTTCAAGCAACCACTTGCAGGTTATGTTAGCACACCCATCCCCAGATCCCAAAAATACCAATACGAATTTTTGATGATTTTCGATGTTTTCGGATCAGCAATCGCTGCTTACTCTTTAATCTGTATGGCCAGCCATTCTGTTTTACTGCTGTTTTCTTGGTGCTAATGGAGCCTTGAACCAGGTTATATAATGCTAACCTTTTTTAGTTGCACCACTTGTATAGTTGCACTTACCACCGGTGTGTTAATTAGCACAGCGTTTTACAAGTAAGAAAATGCCGTGTTATTCTATAAAATGAGCTCAAGTTGCACTTACCGCTGTTTGTTGTTGACATGGCGTTTTCCAACTGTTCGTTCTGTAAGGCCTCCAAAATACACAACCAATTTGAATCACAATGAAAGACACAACCAATTAATCAACAATGAAAGGACACAACCAATTTAAATCAACATGAAAGACACAACCATTTAAATCAACAATGAAAGGACACAACCAATTTAAATAAACAATGAAAGACACAACAATTTAAATCAACATGGAAAGACACAACCAATTTAAATCACAATGAAAGACAACCAATTTGAATCAACAATGAAAGACAACCAATTTGAATCAACAATGAAAGACACAACCATTTGAATCAACAATGAAAGACCAACCAATTTAATCAACAATGAAAGACACAACCATTTAAATCAACAATGAAGACACAACCAATTTGAATCAACAATGAAAGGACACAAACCAATTTGAATCAACAATGAAAGCACACAACCAATTTGAATCAACAATGAAAGCACAACCAATTTGAATCAACAATGAAAGACACAACCAATTTGAATCAACAATGAAGACACAACCAATTGAATCAACAATGAAGACACAACCAATTTGAATCAACAATGAAAGACACAACCAATTTGAATCAACAATGAAGACACAACCAATTTAAATCAACAATGAAAGACACAACCAATTGAATCAACAATGAAAGACACAACCAATTTAAATCAACAATGGAAAGACACAACCAATTTGAATCAACAATGAAAGACACAACCAATTTAAATCAACAATGAAAGACACACCAATTTAAATCAACAATGAAAAGACACAACCAATTAAATCACCAATGAAAAGACACAACCCCCAATTTAAATCAACAATGAAAGACACAACCAATTTGAATCAACAATGGAAAGGACACAACCAATTTAAATAACTAATGAAACACAACAATTTAAATCAACAATGGAAAGACAAACAATTTAAATCAACAATGAAGACACACCATTTAAAAGCAACAATGAAAGACACAACCAATTTAATCAACAATGAAAGACACAACCAATTAAATCAACCATGAAGAAACAACCAAGGTTAAATCAACATGTACAAGACAACCAATTGAATCAACAATGAAAGACAACCAATTGAATTCAACAATGAAAAGGACAAAAACCAATTTGATAACATTGAAAGACCACAACCACAATTTGAATCACAATGAAAGACACAACCAATTTGAATCAACCAATGAGACCAACCAATTTGAATCAACAATGAAAGACACAACCAATTGAATCAACAATGAACGACACAACCAATTAAACAACAATGACAACGACACAACCAATTTGAATCAACAAAGAAATCAATACCAAATTGCACAAATATATAAAAAAGCAAAAAACTAAAAAATTAAAAAAAAAAAAAAAAAAAAAAAAAAAAAAAAAAAAAAAAAAAAAAAAAAAAAACAACCAATTTAAAGCAACAATGGAAAGACACAACCAATTTAAATCAACAATGAAAGACACAACCAATTAAATCAACAATGAAAGACACAACCAATTTAAATCAACATGAAAGACACAAAAAAAAACCAATTTAAACTCCACAATGAAAGGACACAACCAATTTAAAGCAACAATGAAAGACACAACCCATTTAAATCAACAATGGAAAGACACAACCAATTGGAATCAACAATGGAACAAGACCACAACCAATTACAATCAAACAATGAAAGGTACACAACCAATTTAAATCAACAATGCGGAAAGACACAACCAATTTAAATCAACAATGAAAGACACAACCAATTTAAATCAACAATGAAAGACACAACCAATTTAAATAAACAATGAAAGAACACAACCACCTTTAAATCCACCATGAAAGACACAACCAATTTAAATCAAACTGAAAGACAACCAATTGAATCAATCAATGAAAAGACACAACCAATTTGAATCAACAAAGAAAGACACCAACAATTTAAATCAACAATGAAAGACACAACCATGTAAATCAACAATGGAAAGACACAACACCCCAATTTAATTCAACAATGAAAGAAACAACCAATTTAAATCAACAATGAAAGACACAACCAGTTAAACAACACATGAAAAGACACAACCAATTTGAATCAAAATAAAGACACAACCAATTTGAATCAACAATAAAGACAAACACAATTTGAATAACAATGAAAGACACAACCAATTTAAAACAACAATGAACCGACAAACCAATTTGAATCAACAATGAAAGACACAAAACAATTTGAATCAAACCAATGAAAAGACACAACCAATTAAATCAAACAATGAAAGCAACCAATTTGAATAACAATGAAAGACACAACCAATTTAAATCAACAATGGAAAGACACAACCAATTTGAAAACAACCAATGGAAAGACCCACAACCAATTTGAACAACAAGACGTGCAAATCCACAACTAAGGTGCTTGAACTTTTCTTCAGTATATATCAAAGCTATCAAAAATTCAAACGATAAGATACTTTGAGCGGAAAACACATATACATTAATTAAGAGTACATCTAATGTGTATTTTTTTATGGTTATTTTGAGAAACCAGGTTTAGTAATTAAGCAGCTCTTAACCGTATTCTTCCCAATGTATATGGCGGTGAACTCTGGTGTAAATAAAATGCCACTTCAAACTACACACAAGGGGTTTGTGCATTACTGCGTTCAATTACGGCTAGCTGTACGGGTACGATAGGAACAATGACCGTAGCTACCAACCCGGGACTGTCGTGCTGAACTCTCTCACACCGATGTCCTGATGGAAATAACAACAGAAATAGCCAGGTAAAGACAGGTTTAATCAGAGGGTGTTTAGAACCAATCCCACAATGCATTGTAATGTGCCTATACTGTATTGTAACTAAACACATGTCGGTTCCAAAAGTTTTAAGAACCACAAGACATTTCATGATCATGTTAAAAATTCCATAAGTACTAACAATTTGTGGGCTAAGACGTGCATCAAGTCAGGGTTTTTATGCGGTTAAGCGAGTTTTGGGGGATCATGTGACCTTATTGAGGTGAAATTTACCAAAAAAACTGTTGCATTAGGGTTGACTCAATACATCCTCTGGGTTCTCGATTAGGTGTAGTGGTGGTAGAAAAGATTTGTGTACCAATTGTTGTTTTTTTTGGGGGGGGGATAATAACATTCTTGCCTACATCCTTGCCTTCACAAACATGGTCAGCCTCAGCAGTCTCTGGGTTTAAGTTATATTATTACACCTTGTGAATATTCCGGAACATAATCTGCTATTTCATTGGCTGATCCTATTCGCGTGCTTATTTACCTAGGGAAATAGATGAACCATTTCCCTACAACCCTGTCCCCAGAGTCACAGTAAGGTTTAATAAAACAAATACTACACGGTTTAATATTGGGAAATAGGGCACACTATTTTCCCTGGTACTGGCTACGGGTCTATCCCCCCTCACACTTCGGGTTAGGGGTGATAGACCTGTAGCCAGTAACCTCGGAAAATGATGTTGCCTATTTCCCTCTAACCATTATTTGTATACTATCACACAATTCCTCTGACATTGAATTTGATTATACCAAGAAGTTGTTATAACATCTTCCATTACCATGATCCAGATTAACAAACTTCTCAGGTACAAATAAATTGTTCCTCAAAGCTTTTTTTTTTTTGAAGCCCTATAAAAACCGATAGAGTCTTGTATCAAATAAATATTGAATATGGTGCATCAATTTTCAAAGGTCACCATATAAGCTTTACAGTGATATGTCCCTATTCTTCCAATGGCCTAGACTATCCATTTAGGAGCAATTGAAGAAATTCTTATTTTGTGAAAATGTGCCAGTGCCGCTTTAATTGCTCTAGGATAAAATAGTGTAAACTTGGAAGGTCGTGCCCCTTTCAAGAATGATTCTTACGGGTGAACCCAGAGCGTAGGTACTTCTGTGTACTCTTCGTGTACTCCAGTGGTACCACCCGATGTATTACTGATGCAGACCTCTAATAAGTAATTGCAAAGTGCAAAAGCCACTGCATACATAACAGCTAAATTTCCTTAAGAAGTACCCATCCTATAGTGTACACTGCAGTTCCTGATAGGTAGTGGAGTACCTCTGCAGCTACTTCACTGGTTACTCCCCTACCAGCCCAAGAGGCTGCCAAATATTCCATTGTTGTTTATTCCTTTCTGGCCATTTTCCAAGTTTCAGTAGCATTATTTGAGTTCGGCATCACCAACATTCATATATGGGATGAAAGATAGAAAAAAACACCTTCCATCTTTCTGGGAGCAAGTTGCACCTATCAAGTTTGAGGTCTGTGACTCATATCTCCTAGAATAATGGCACAGACAGACAGACAGACAGACAGACAGACAGACAGACAGACAGACAGACAGACAGATATTATAGATGTCACTACCAGACTTTTCATATCAGCTAGACTGATACTAGCCCAAGCCACCATCTCGTCAAATTGGCCATGGTGTATGCCTAGCTTCATGGTTGCCTCATCTGCAGCCGTATTTGGGCGGGACTTTTCTGAGGGCAACGACTTGTCTGATACTGAACCTGGAATGATGAAAGTACCACATATATATAATAGGGCAGTTGTTTGATGGCATATGTTAGAGTAATTATAGCACAATTTTGAAGAGTGCCCCAATTTTCAAATTTATGCAGGGTTGTGTTAGTAATTGTCTACCTATGAACGGTAATGCTCAAAAGTGTGGATGCATCATAAGAGAAGGAATTTGTTATTAGAGTCCAGGGGCAGCACCAGGGTAAAATCATAGGAGGGGCGAAACATCATGGGGGGGGGGCAAAATAGTACAAAATTAACTCATATAGGTTAAAAATCCCTAATTTGTATGCAATTTGTTGCTTAAAACCCCTGATTTTCCTGAATTTTAAAATTCTCAGGGGGGTGCCCCTGTTAGAGTCTGGGATCCCTGATCCTAATTCAACGGCAGCACTGGAAACATGAAATTTTGACTCATTGTGATATAGCACAATCTCACAAAATGATCCTATTTTGACTTGTGTGAACCAACGGAACGTACAGTTAATGGATGAGCATTGACACGTACGTGGTGCTGTTTTCCAGCTATTTGATATTGGAATGACATTGTTTGTGGCTGCTGAATTATTATCAGGATCTGATATTAATTATTCTAATTACAAATTCCTTCTTATGCAACACAGAAAGCTCAAGCTTTACAGATAGTTTACTAGCCAATTACCAAAGCAACTGTGCAAAAAAAAAAAAAAAAATTGAAAATCGGGGAGGAGTGCTCTTAAAAATTCTGCTATTATTGCTTTAATTGTAAAAATCATAAGATGACAAACTCCGTCATCAAGACATGATGTGCAAAATAAGATCTTTACTTTTTTTCATAACACCAACTAACTTAGCATAGACTTTCAGATTTTATGGATGATTAAATCACTTCCTCGATGAAGAAAAACAGTAAATGCTATGCAATTCTCTTAGGCAATGAATGGATTAAATCACCACTCTTATACAAGAAAACAATAAAACCTTACGCATGTAAATGTTAACAAATGTGTATGTAATGGCTGACCTTTTATCAATACGATGCTGCATGCTAAAATGGGATTACGGTATGTTGGCAAGGGTCTTATCTATGAAGCATAGACAATTATGTTATAATTAGGTGGGACAGTGTTAAAAGTGTATTTCGTGACCCTAGCACCTCATTCTTTGTTTGTGGTTCATTAGATATGCACAAGAAAAGGTTATTTCCAAAATTTCAGTTGATTCTGATGGTGCGCTTTGATGCTATGATAAAATGTTTGTATTACGGTGCCCCAAGAAAGTCGCTGTGTTGTAATTTCTTTGTGTTTACGAACAGAAAATACAAAATTAAAATTTCTTTCAGAGCAGATTGACTTTGCCTGTAGGATTAGGCACGCATATTATACTTAGGCCAACAGTTCAGATGATATAAGAATCTCACCTTTTTTTAGGCAAGTCAGGGGATGAGGCTCCTTTCAAGAGACATGAGGAGATTTCCAGAAAGAAGCGCCCCCAATTTTTCTTGAACCTAGGTTTTTTACATATTTGGAATGCTTACCAATGTATTAGATCACATGTGACGTGAATAAGCCGAATACGGGGTCTTTAGGTAATAAGAGGATGATTTAGTAGTTTCTGTCGTGCACGACAGGAAATTCAAAGCATGGTTTCTATCGGTGAACGATTTTACGATAGCAGGCAACATCAAAACAAGGTTTGCGGTTAACGCGTTTTCTTTTGTACTTCTTGTCCAATAAACCTTGAAACGTTCTTGGTATGGTGGTATACAACCGATCCAGTCAAATTGATAGAAATTTGTTATCCTAAAAAAATCTCTCCTGTCCCTTAAGAGAAATCATCAATAATACAATTGGAAATAACACGACATAGTCGGGGGCAAAAAACCCCCATTTTTACCTGAACCCAAAAGTAGAGTCCCCGCCACAATTTTTTTTTGGCTGTTCTGCATCCCTTGAAGACCCCCCCTACTGATGAGAAACTGAGGGGATTGCCAAATTGCGCCACCCTCTTGAGCATTTTGAAATATCCACGATGGCCGCCAAGAGTGGCTGCCACAACATAAAATTAGCAATAACCGGCTTCTACAGCAGCTATAATGATGATTCTTGTGTCTTTGGATGGGTTTTTGGTGTCAATGAATTCAATGAATTTGTACTTCTTTTTACACTAAAGTCTTCCCCTATACCGAAATCCAAGAGGTGCCAATATGGCCCCACAAACATAAAATTAGCAATAACTCAGATTATAAAGCAGCTATAAGGAGGATTCTTGTGTCTTTGTCTGGTTTTTGGTGTCAAGGAATTCAAATTTGTACTTCTTTTAACCCTAAAGTCATTCCCTATAACGAAATAAGATGGCTGCCAAAATGGCCAACAATTGGCTGCCACAACATTTTTGCTTAGCATGTATCTCAGCTTCAGAAGAACATAAGATTATTGGTTTAGTGTCTTTAATTAGATTTTCATAGTCAACAATTTTTTGGCTGTTTTGCATCCTGAAGACCTAATGATTGAGAAACTGAGGAGGGGTGCCAAAATTGCCCCTTGAGCATTTTGAAATATCCAAAGATGGCGCCAAGATGGCGCCACAACATTAAAATTAGCAATAACTCGGCCTTTAAAGCAGCTAATACAGTGATGATTCTAGTGTCTTGTATGGGTTTTTGGTGTCAATGAATTCAAATTTGTACTTCATTTGAACACTAAAGTCTTCCCTATACCGAAATCAAGATGGCTGCCAACAAAATGGCCAACAAATTGGCTACCACAACTTTGCATAGCTGTAATCTCAGCTTCAAGAAGTACATAAGATTAGGGGTTTAGGTGTCTTTAATTAGATTTTCATAGTCAACAATTTTTTTTTTGGCTGTTTTGCATCCTGAACCTACTGATTGAGAAAATGAGGAGGGGTGCCAAAATTGCACCCTTGAGCATTTTGTAAATATCAAGATGGCCGCCCCACAACTAAAATTAGCAATAACTCGGCTTCTCTTCTAAAGCAGCCACTATAAGATGATTTCTTGGTCTGCTACCCTTTGTAGGGTTTTTGGTGTCAATGAATCAAAATTCTCAATAACCTGTTTAACACTTAAAGTCTTCCCTATACCGAAAAATCAAGATGGCTGCCCAAAATGGCCAACCAACATTGGCTGCCACAACATTTGATTAGCTGTAATCTCAGCTTCAGAAGTACATACGATTGTGGGTTTAGTGTCTTTAATTAGTTTTATTTAATAGTCAACGTGTTCAATGTTAATCATTATTTGACTTTAGGGAAGCTCAGGATGCTAACACACAGACTTTACAAAAGAAGCTCCAAACGGGCAGGATCCTCCAATCCTTGATCACCACTCACTGGTTGATCGATATCATATTGGTTCGGATAGCCATGAGGGGGTGAGTGAATGCGGATAATGCAGTTGCTATAAGAGTTAAGCAAATGAATGAGTATGAATTAAGTTTACCAGAGGTGGGTATTTATTAGTTCAAAATAATAAACCAACTGGTGACAATGCTGAAGCAAGAAGCATCCCCCATGAGAATGGGTTGTTCGTCAAAAACACAGCAACCTAATCTTTCAGAGTTTGGTTTGATCACATCACTCACTGTGGATGTGAAAGAAATCTTCTGTTATGAAAAAGGATCGGTTCACGCTAGGAGCGGTTTCACGCGGAAAGCAGGTCAGAAGACAGCACCGCTAGCATGAGTTGCCTCTTCCACCACCGCAAGTCATTCTTAATAAGTAAAAACAAAGTACAGCTTATCGACATCATGTCAACACCTGCTGATAAACTGATCAAAGAATCACACAAGCTCGGCGACAGAGAATGTGCTCTCGTCAACCTTTCTGTCGACCGCTGCTAACTCCCAGTCCCCATTCAAAATTTTATGGACATGTAATACTGCCTGGCTAGAACTTCAGACCAGAGACCAACTCATATTACCTACACCATGAAAAGAACACGGACAGAACTACCACCTGGTAGAAATCTTCCACACAGGAATGGGTCACCTTAAAACCGGATTCGCACAGGAGTCGGTTCGCTCAAACAGCAATATGCATGATGGAGGCTGTGACCATTCATCCAACCTGCCAATGTGGTTCTCCATTACAGGACTGCGGATCACAGTCTCAATGAGTTACCCCACCTTTAGTCCACCGGTGGACAGTATACTTCTCAAACCAAAACCAATCAAACAGTAGCTGGATCCACCGTCTAGCAACATATTTAGCTGCGGCCTAATATGCAAGAGAAGAACAACAAACTCCTGGCGTGTGAAAGTTCTAAAAACAGCGCACAGTAGTACATCGACTTATAGTGACAGGATCTTCATTTGAGTAGAAAATAATCTTTCCCTAGAGGAAGCCAAATTGGAAGGGTAAGCTTTCGACACTCTAGGAATGCAATCATCAGAGCAAACTAAACAGTCATGATGTTTCACCTTATATACTACCAGTAAACAAAGGGAGAGAGTGAAGCGAACAATAAGAGATGGGTAAAGGATACCCCAGTAATTAAGTTTCCGGTCATCGGTTGTGAGAGTCTACCCCCATTGTCCCTATGAAATTGTAATGACTTGATGTAGGGGTACTTGATGGTCCCTTTCAGTCCAATTAGTGTTCCTGTCCAGAATTTAGTATTGTTCCAGTCAATGTTATGTTGGTCATTCCACACAAGTTCAGCGATAGCCGATTTGTGTGTATTGCCCTTCTGAGTCTCTTTCTGGTGTTCGTCGGTTCTCTTATTCAATGATCTGCCTGTTTCCCAATGTACACTTGAAAACATGATCCACAAGGAATAGAGTAGATAACTCCAGGTTGGAGTTCCTTGGGTACAGGGTCTTTAGGGTGCATTGTTGTTGTCGGAGAGTGTTAGTAGTCTTAAAAAATACACCGTAGTTTCTCTTCTGTCGGCTATTGGCTATCTGACTTACAGCATAGCCGAAGGAGTGACCGACATACTTCAACCTATGACCGAAGACAGACACCAGTAAAAGGTGTTATCTACTTGGACCCTCAAAGACTCGGAGATATGCTAGTATCCTTGGATGTAGAATCGCTATTCACCTCTGTTCCTCTGTGAGGAAGCATTTGGATTACCATGGACGTACAGATGACGCGACAATGATTGACAGGATATCCCTCCGCGATCGCTGACGTGGAAAACGGATGTTGTGAGGTTTGTGGTTGACTGACGCGTCCTCATAGTTTGAGGACGGACCATACTCCCAAATGATGGGCTAATAACGATGGGTTATCTCGTTTCCCCACAGGTGGCTTAACCTGTGTATGGAGTCCTTTGAGCAGGCAGCCCTTCTGACCTGCCACATAATCCACCGCGCATTATGGAGACTTGGAGGTTATAGATCGAGGACAAAAAGTTATCGTCTTTCTTGACCACCTCAAAGTCTTCAAAAGGATGTCATCAAATTCACTAGCGTGAGAGGAGACCAAAGGACAGGATTGCATTACATCAGTGTTTGGTTAAGATGAAATCTGACCTTATTCTTGACAATGGACTGTCTATCGCAGGAAGACCCACACCGACCATTACTTGAATTGAATCGCTGTGCCTGTGCATCTGATCCAACATGTACTAGCAAAATGTTGAGATTTTTCTGGGAATGTGAAGAAGAAAGGTGGCAACTGTCAAAATAAGGGAATTAAAATTAAAGATGATTCAGGCGACCAAGTGGGATAAAGAAGAAACTGATGAAGAAGAAGAAGGAACATGATGAATAATTTTACAAAATATTTTTATTTAAATGTGTGTGATTTAATTTTAATTTTTCAAAATTGGCACAACCTTTTTATGTCGCATGGGCTCATTTGGTTTGAAGTGTTTCAAAGATAGTTTCTTATCAGAACATCTTACAATATGTGGATATGTTATGCATCTTCAGACTCGATGAACAAGTTGCCAATAAGATACATTACCATCTAAACCTGTGTTTGCCCACTTTAGATTACCATTTTATGAAACATTTCTCATCATATATTTGAATTGTTTTGCACATAAAAACCACCGTATTAAGACAATGTGCATCACCTTTATATTTGTAATGCTTTCTTTGACAACTTGGACTACCTTTGTTATGATAAACTTTGTGACTTTTATATTTGAATGTTTGCAACTTTATAGACTACCCGTTCATGAAATCTTTTCCAGGATTTTCATAGTGACCGCTTTGCAAATATAGAATAACATATTATGAAAAACCTGAACGACATCTTTGTAATTGGATATTTTCCCAACTTTAGACTCCTGATCATGAAACTACTTTTAGAATTTCACAGTTTTGAACACTTGCCAACTTCGAACTACCGTATGATGGCAACATGTAAATCATCACCATACTTGAATGCTTGTTACCTTACAGTAAACTAACATGTTAAGTTGTGCATTACATTTACAGTTAAATGGTCTGCTAAGTGCTAACGTAAGACTACTTTTTTGGCAACTTTGCATAATTGAATATTGAATGCTTTGCCAAATTGAGACAACCTTATTATGATACCTTATGCATTTCTATTTCATCTGTATTCCATTACCAACTCCTTACTTTTAGTGTAAAGAAAAACTGTAATGCTTTCAAAGAGTAGGGGAATTTGAAATGGATACCCAAAAACCTATAGAAAGACACCACCATACCAATCGCATTTGCTTCAAGAGCTGAGACACTGCTAATTAATGTGTGTGATGGCGGCCGTCTTGGATTTCGGATAGCGAAGACTTTAGTGTTAAAAGAAGTAAAATTGGAATCAATTGACACCAAAAACCCATACAAAGATACAAGAATCATGCCTATAGCTGCTTTTAAAGCTGAGCTATTGCTAATAACCTGTGGTGGACATATTGGCGGCCATCTTGGATTCAGTATATGGAATACTTTGGTATAAAAATACTTACAAAATTTGAATTTCAGGACACCAAAAACCATACAAAGACACTAGAATGCCTCATTGTAGTTAAGCTATAGAAACTGAGCTATTGCTAATTATATGTGGTTGCGGCCATATTGGCGGCCATCTTGATTTCGGTATAGGGGAAAAGATTTAGTGTGAAAAAGATAGTCCAAATTGGAATTCATGACACCAAAAACCCATACAAAGGCACAAGAATCATCCTTATAGCGGCTTTAGAAGCGAGTGATTGCTAATTTTATGTGGTGGCGGCCATCTTGGCGGCCATCTGGGATTTCAAATGCTCAAGGGTGCATTTTGGCACCCCTCAGTTTCTCAATAGTAGGTCTTTCAGGATTGTAGAAACAGCCAAAAAAATTGTCGGGGAAGCTATTTTTGGGTTTTTAGTATTGGCAACAGACTAACAGCTTGTCCATTAAATTCCTAAAATTCTAACGACGGCTTCTTTCTGGAAAATGTACTTGTGTCCTTTATTTCTTGCTTATAGCAGATTTAAAAAAATCCCAGGTATTGTTTTCAACGACATAGGTGGACCGCGAGGGAAGATACGCCGCACCAACCCCTTCCCCCAAAAAGGAATATACCTGTAGTGGGATTTAGTCTACTCAGTGATGTTTCACCATTATCATGAGGCACGCTATCCATGAACACCGCAATAAAACCCTTAACTGTAGATGTCTATCCTCTGTAGCATTGGCATTCTTCTAGAGGTTAGTATGGGGTTTGTTGTAGCGGGGATGGTTGATGGGACAACAATCGGAGCCCTGCTAGCTCAATAAAGGATGCTCACAATAGGAATCGTTACCAACTTAAACCTGAAATTAACAGTGTAATACACGGTGGGTTAATTACCTATGGCAGAGAGACTGAAAACAGAAATGCTTTGTCATTGAAACATTACCATATGATAACTAGTTAGATGTTGGCTTGATTGTTTTTTTTACCAAAAGTTTCAACCAAAGGTCGTATACTAAGGTTTGACACAAAACAAGCACAAGTTACACGAACTATCATTGCTGACATAAGGGTCTTTCCTATGCACATGACGACCAAAAAATGTACATGCTTTATTACATCTGAAAACTAAGTTTCGTGGCCTGACCTTTCTTCGTCCTGAATGGGTTCTGTGTTTTTCTAAACCAAATTTCACTGTTGCCTTCTTTGCTGCTGGTGGGCCTCGGCTACCCATTAATGTCTGCCCTTCAGGCTTCTCTGTGCGGGGGAGTTTTGCCTGTTAAAGCAATATAAAAACTACCATTGAATGAACTGTTATTAATGATAAACAGTTTACATTAGGGTTAATTAATGGAAAACATATTTACTTAATAATATAATTTTATTTTAAATTCTGTAAAGGACAAAGTTTCTTATTTTTTGTTTACAGTAAGTATATATTGGTCGCAATAAAATTTGTGATCAGCGGTGGCCAGAACCGTGGGGGGAGGGGTCTGGCCCCTCCCTTTTGGAGAATTTACAGCAATACAGGTCCAAACCACAACCAATTGGGTGCTTTGATGTGGGTCGGATCCATGGGTGTTCCCATGACCCACATATAACGACCTTGTCCTCGTTCGTTATTCCTACAAAAATTCAGAAAGAACCCTTCCAACCGTTTTCGAATAAGAAAAATTCCTTGACACTAAAAAATTAAGATACATTTGTCAAAGATTTCGCTTTTACGTGTTAAACCATGGCGACGTTCTGAAATTGGGAATTTCTTGGGCTGCCCTCCCCTGAAATGGGGCACCATTTTTAATTGGAATAACAAGACTGAGGTCAAGTTTCTTCAACCTAAAAAGCATTACAAATCAATCGATCATGTCAATATTTTCATTTTTAGCCTTGCATGTTTGCATTATTTGGTTTATATACAAACTGTTAGTTTTGACATACTGGATCCCATTTTGAAACAAAGACCAGAATAGTTGAATGACTTGCTCACAAATTAATGATTACACATTTAAAAGGTTTTTTGGACAAACAACAGAAACCAAATTCACATAATTTTTCAAGAGCAGCCCCATTGAGAACATGCTCAATTTTCTGTCATAGAAAATGCTATAGTCTTTTTTTACATTAAGAGGTTTTGGGCTTATTCCCTTCATTTTGTGATTTAATACATTGGTAGCAGTCTAAATGTTAAAAAAAAACAGTTAAAACCCCACACAATTGGGAGTGCCTTTCCGATATGTTCATGTGTGGCGCCATAGCTACGGCGATGGGATGCAGTCGGGGTTGCCGGCACAGACTCCATTTGACCGGGTAAGCTTAAAAATTGCTCTACCGACCGGCACAAAAGCTCAATAAAGTAAGGAAATCGCAATATTTAGAGAATAAAGATATGACTTTGGGACCGGTACTCTCTTACGACGAATTGAAACCACTGTGATATCCTTATTTTAAGTGGAGGAACACGGCCAGAGGCCCCACCCAGTGAGAAAAATCGAACAACCAGTTGAACGCAAAGAACATAGGCAACGAGATGCAACGTTTGTAGGTGTGTCACAGATGTAGCAAAACGTGGGTAAAATACATGAGCGCTTCAACCTCCAAAATAACGTCAAATACGCAGCGCGTACTATGGTTCAATTATCAAATTAGACCTGGGCATCAGCCAGTGAAGTTGCTTACATTTTCACAGCTTTTTATAATAGCTCTATAACCAAAACAGGGATTTCCACTACCAGTACTCAATTACCCGGACAATCAATTTTGGCCTGACTACAACAGATAAAGTGCACTTATGATCCTCAATTGCCTCGTCAACCCAAGCAAAATCGGGGGAGCTTTTATGGGGGTGATATAATCTAAGTGTGATAGGAGCTGACAAAGGGGTTGTGCCCAGAGGGTGTATTGACTCATTCCCCACAATGACCCAATTTTTTTTTCTTCACATTATCACTGCCACCTTTAAATTGTTGACTGAATCCAGGAGAAAGAAACCCATTTAAAATTTCTCAAACTTCACAGCGAGTTTGATACATAATGCTCATTGGCTTCCAAGACATGGAATGTGCACCTTTTCTGTGAGGAGATTGAATGGGTGAAGGGAGGAAGGAGGGAGTAAGGGCTGGTTGCTTGTCAGTGTGAGGTGAATCCAGCCAACCCCGGGGAAACAACCGGATTTAAAAACTTGGTTCTACTACTCTACACTACCTACTCGACCACTGAGGGACTATAACGAGAAATTAATTAAAAAATTAGAGTGCATTCATTTGGAGTTGCAGGTTTCTCAAAGACATCACTTAATTTGAATTGTTTCCTGAAATTGACACTACACTTGAGATTCTTGCGGTCAACCCCCAAAGGTCGACATATCTTGATGTTGGGGCGTAATTCATATTGTGGTTCATGTGTCCAGATTGCCTTATTGGTGATGGTGGTTAAAGGAGCAGAACTTATACATATTTAGTCTCAATTATGGGAGCCACGCCCAGAGGGGATGATCCATCAGGTGCTAATTGCGCTGGGAGGAATATTGAGATTCCAAACTCTTTAAATTTCACCTTCTGTTGGGAAGAGATCATTAGAGAAAGGTCCTTGAGTAAGCCTAACTAATTCAGTTAAAGACACTATCAGTGAATTTGCTAAATCAGAATCGAAAAAATCATCAAAATCAGATTTGTGCATGTATGTGTAACAAGTACAGTATTCCTAACATACCTTGCAAATGATAAGACAATAAGGCAACCTAATAAGGACATCATCGGAAATTTTAGTCATTACTGTCCATTCGGACACTTAATACAACTCGTAATGAAGGGGTAAAATCGCATCTTGGAAAACACTGCCGTTTCTTCCTTTTATGCAATTCTTCAGTTGAAAAGGTAACTTATGTGAATTTTACAGACTATCTTCCACTTTGAAGCTATGCCTTGCAAAAAATTTCAAAATTTTTAAAATCACGGATAGTGTCTTTAACTTTATGTAATCCAGTATCAGTAATCAGACTCGAAGCTTTGTGTATACAACAGTTTCCTTCACATATTTTTCCATATGGGTGGAGTCATCAAACCTAGTTCTGCTAAGCATAACTTCACATTATGTCTTTAACATGACTTGTCTTAACGGTATGTGAAGTATGCAAAACCATGCTTACCTTCTCCCTGTTACCAGCATGAGCAGGCCATTTTCAAAGAGCCAACTTTGAACACTGCAGACGAACAAAAATTATCAAAAGCAATTCACAATCGAGTTGACATATATGTTCCTTAGATAATAATATTACCTTTTGAAATATAATCCTCAAAAATTTGTCTAAAAACAGTTAGAATTCATCATTTTCGGAGAGAAGAGAAAAAACTTTCTCATAAAGGAATAGTTTGTAATCGGCATGAACGAATGTTGACCTTTGATCGGAAGGACACATACCGGTACCCTGGACCTAGCTGAATCCTCTCAGTCCTCTAATATACGCATGGCCATTACACTGTTGCTGCTATCACTTTTGAGCCAGCCATGTTTGATTAGTTGCGAATGAGGGGCCAGGGACTCAGGCTAGCCTGGACCCACCTAAGGTGCTAACTGGAGGAAAAATTAAATCCTTGTTGGTAACAAACGAACAACTGGTGTGCATGAAATGTGACGTCATGCATGACTCTGGTGCTGTAAAGTGGCAGAAGTGATTGTAGTCGCAATTTCTTCAAAATTTTAAATTTCTAATTCTTTTAAGTTTTTTTCACATATGTCATCGCATTATATAGGATCTCAAGTTGTGTTTGATAGTAAAAACAGGGATATATCGTAAATTTGGAGGGATTTTGAGATCGACCAAAGTTGTGTTGAGGTAGGAAACATGGGAAAGGTATTCCATGTGGTTTTGCATAACTTCAAATCTGTTAATGACAACATGTTTAAGACATAATGTGAAGTTATGCTTAGCAGAACTAGTCATCAACCCAGATGGAGATCAATAAAGAGAGGTCTCTACAGTGTGAGTCAAAAAGATAGGACCCGTGATGATTATTTTTTTATCAAAAAACTAATTGAGCTTGATAAAAAAAGTTGTACATATTGAAACAGCATGTCTTCCGCTATAGAAAAAGGAACCACCGAAATTCATCCTCCTAACCATTGTTATGCATGTTTTGCGAAAGAACCCATTTATCCAGCTGTCCACGGAATGCTGAATGCTTTGAATATGTGCGAGTACCTGGGAAATTATTGGGTCATTGAAATGTAAACTCTAATGGTACTGGAGTCCTTCGTCTTCCTGATGCTTCATGTTGTCGGTTCCTGATGGGTCCATAGTCATGGAATTCCTGACCATTGCTATAATAACCTCTTTGCAAGGTGTACGGTTCGTTTGCGGGAAACTGCCAAGGCAAAAACTGTGCGAACCTCAAAACCGGAGAATGGGTCTGCAAGTAAGTTTCAACTATAAAAGTTTGTACATCTGGATATGGAGGGGCAGGATACCTAATACCTTTCCACCAAGATGCCAAGTTAGTTTGTTAGCAAAAATACCTCAGATTTGTTATTTTATTCATTAGTGATTTCGTGGCAGACCATGCTAATCGTTTTTGAATTGAAACTCACAGTTTTAAATCTCATTACTTTCAAGGACCCAGTCAATTTCTTAGGTACTCGCCCACATATTCAGCATTCAGATTTTTGGACAGCTGGATAAATTAAAGGGTTCTTTCGGCAAAACAGGAAAATAATGGGTAGGAATGATGAATTTCGGGTGGTTCTTTTTTATAATGAGCGGAAGAACATGCTTGTTTCGGAATATGTTAAAATTTTTATAAACGCAAATTAGTGTTTGGATAAAAATAATCAAACCGGTCTCTTTTTGACTCCACACTGTTATAAACAAAGGCATGATGCAGTCATTATTGGGCCCTAGTGTTAACTTTCATCACTAAATTTTCGTGACCCAATCATTGACTTGTTCTTACCTTGACTGGCAGGTCCCCTTGTCACCAGGTCACACCGCAGTCCGTCTGTCTGTCTGGTCTGCGTGACCGGCTGCTTCAGGAACCAAGGTTGCATCATCATATTCCTCATCGGAATCAGAATCATCCGCAATCAAAATCAAGTCATCATCAAGCTGAAAATGATACGCAACAATGCAAAAATATGATATCAGATACGCAACTATAGTAGACAGAAGTACTTCCGCAGCACAGAGGACGTACAAAGGTCAAAGGTCAACTACAGTAGTTCAAATCCCAGCAGAGTGCATTGAATTGTCAGAGCAGTGTGTACAGAAGAATGGCTGCTCCTCCTAATTTGTTATTGCATTCAGGCCCACAAAAGCACTAGTAGGGGGGTTTAGGTGAGACTGTAGGGTGGGGGTTAGGAGAGGAGTCGGGTGCCGGGTGGGCTTTAGGTTGAGGAGGCAAAATAATTCAGCAGGACGACGGAAATGGCGTTTGACACAAGAAAACGCAAATTGCCGTAGCATGTTTCCCAAACATGCACCCTGTTTGGGACCTGTATGTGGACCTTTGTTGTTTAGTATCAAGGAGGACGAGTCTATGATATTTTGTAATGTAATGCACACATTTGCTGGATTAACGTTATAGAAAACTTAAAAGCTGCCTAAAAATTACCTGGATATCTTTACCTGCTTAGCTGTTTTGAGTTAGAGAATAAAGGTATGATTTTGGAAACGTACTCTATTACGACGAATTGACCAACCCATTAATTTAAGTGGAAGAAAAAGGCCGGGGGAAGGCCGTGTTCTTCCATGCAAAAATAATGGTGTCGCAGGGTTCAATTGTCGTAAAGAGAGTACGGGTTCCAAAAATCATACCTTATTCTATTTTAACAGCTATCATTTATGTAATCTTTACCCAATTTCGCGAGCTTTATGGCTTAAACTACAACAGGAAAAGACTGCCACCATCCAGTGTGATAACAACAATCGGAACAACCCGTTGAACGCAAAGATCCTACGCCACGAGACGCCAACGGTGGCAGGCACGAGCGAACGTAGCAAAATGCGAGCGCTTCAACCTAACATCAATACGCAGCGCGTACTACCGGGTTCAAGTGTCGAATTTGAAACCCGGGGATCAGGCCAAATGATGAAATTGACGTACATTTTCACAGCTTGTTATAAAATATGTTATTTTTAAGTGAAAAATGTATCTCTAATCTTACGAGGGCCTGATATCATGTGAGCGCAAATTGAAGAAGTTTCATATTTTGTGAAACAAATAGGCCAGTGCCGCTTTAATAGTTGTGGTAAGCGCAGGGTTGGTTTGTGAGGAGTAAGTTGGGCTTAGATAAGGTGTAGGGTAATATAGGGTTTAGGAGCTTCTTATTACCTTTGACCCACAATTAGCTTTTGATAAAAAAAATGGTGCTTCAATTAAAAATGTTATCCAATACCGGTTACCTAAACATTTATCCCAAAGGTTACAATACAGAACTTATGGTTTTAAAGTCTCCAGCAGAGGAGCGACTATAGCATCTTGTAAGTTTATATATTTTCATCCTCCTCACACATCTGTTTGTCTAGTGTGTCTATATAATGCTGAAGATGATCAGCCTCTACAGTGAATGAAAACGAAGAAGAAAAACCGCAATCATGGATTAATTTTATAATTACAGGGTAATCATGCCAATTCACACCAAAATCGAGTACACCAATCACCTCATCGATTCTTTCCTTTTGGTTTTATTTGAAAGATAAAGATACTCATGAGAAACTAAAATCTGATAAATTTGAGCTCTGTACTCTTTTCGTTTCACGCTACAGCAATTGAAAATTTGAGGGGGGGGCACCTCAAAAAACATGTACGGTGTGAAATTCAATATCAGAGGGCCATAAGTAAAGAAACTACACCACTCAGAATCCTTCAAACTTGGAATTCTGGATAACAACCTTTGCTGCAGATTGCAAAAATATGTGAAACAGAAAACATCACCTTTGCCCCAATTTAAGAATAAAAGGGGTCAAAAATGCCAAAAAACCACTCGGGACCATACTTTGGGGGGGTGGGGGGCAATAAAGTCAAAAAGTAAAAAGTTATATAACTTCCAATGGGGCTGATGAAATTATCTTGATACTACCCTTGTGTACAACAATCTTCAGGAATACCCTTTCAATAACCAAAAGGAAAGAAATCCATGAGGTGATGTGTAATCGATTTGTTGAATTGGATGGAATGACCCTTATACAATTAGGTAAATATTAATTTAAGGGGGATGGCCTTGATTTGAGGATATGAAGTTTTCATTTTGATTGATTGGCCTTCACTCCAAAACTCCATTGTAAAGTTTCGCCCCGATATTCATTCCAGTTTTGAGGCGAGATCTAAAAAGTGATTTTGTAAGCCCCATAGAGTATGTGTAAAATTAATATTGGTCGACCAAATGGAGCACATTTTCGCTCATAACTCCAAAACCCCAACCTCCTGGGCTCTAAGATTTCCACAGTGTAAATGAGAAAAAATAGTAGCTTTATTCTGATACCAAGATGTTGACACTTCAGGTAAAATCTGGACTTCTGCGGACGAGGCTAATAGCGATCGCGGCCATGGACTTTAATTATATACCTTAATTAAAGCTTAACCCATCCGAGGAAAGAAAACACACATACACTGATAAATTTGTCGGTTGGTGTGCACTTCAGTAATTTACTGATTTGAGTAAGAAACTTCTTAGTATTCAAGGTGAGTGGGTGAGCAAGAATTCAATCAGTCCTTAAAGGTGCAACGAGAGGATTTTGAGATAAGGTGCTGTCCCGAAAAAAAATAGGAAAGTGGTGATTTTTGCCCTGATGTAAAGCTTAATTTCTATCAAAAATAACCCAATTCTGAAAGGATTAAGCTGAGAAAATGTTTCTTTGGTATAAAAAAAGTAATGAATTTCTAATTTCGTATAGGAGCAAATACGAAATTCAGACTATGATTTGGGTATGAAATATAAGCAAATCAGACTCACCTTTTTTTGACTTTAAAGACTTTTCTGTAGCCAAATACAAGGTAGAAATATAGGAGTGTCTTAGTCTATATGAAATTACTAAAAACAGAAAATATAAAAAAAATTTGGGTGCCTCAAAAATCTCTCGTTGACACCTTAAAAGATGTCCAGAAATGAAAACTTCACTACCTCAAAAATGGAATGAACCCGGGTAGGGAATTGTCACAGTTGGTGCAAATGATGGTTTGTAAAGCATTAACTGAAGCACTAATATTGAAATCTGAAGCACACTAAACATACTAACCTAATTTGGCCGTTTGTTTGAAGGGAACAATCAGGAATCACACTAAACATACTAAACCTAATGTGCCTTTTGTTTGGAAGGAATCGAATCGGGTAATCACCCTAAACATCTAACCCTAATTTGGCAAATTTTTTGTTTGAAGAATCAATCATTACTCACACTAAGATTACTACCCTAATTTGGCCTTTTGTTTGAATGGAATCAATCGGGGAATCATAGTAAACATACTAACCTAATTTGGCCTTTTGTTTGAAGGAATCAATCAATAATTCCACCTTCTTCCATGGCCTCTACAGCTATTCACTTTGTGTCAAATAGCTTCTCCATTTCATAATTCGCTTCGCCCGGGGCCATGCGCTTTTGCTGTATTCAAAGAAGGCAACATTGGAAAAAAGTTGAGTTATTTATAAATAACATTATTCAGTAGTGGGTGAAAAACATGCAATCATGGGTTGTTTGCCCATCTAATAGAGAAAATATTATCTACAGTGGGATTAAAAAATTACCTGGACAGGAAATACGCACACTTCATGTAAACACAACAAGCTCCGTGGATGTTTGGCGCATTCTTCGACCAATTAACGCATTGCGGAAAAGAGGTGCGATGTTCCTCCTGGATCACGCAGTCCGGTGCGAAAAAATCACAAAAGGTCATATTTTTAAGATTTTTGTTCCTGCCTGGATATGAAACATAACACGAATGGTTAGCTTGGAAATCCTTGCATTAAGACAAACATACTTTTTACACGATTCTTTAATTTCTATACCTGCGTATCAAAATTCAGACTTGAATCAAAAAGCTTTCTCGGTGTAATATCACAGATTTTCAGCGTGATATTGTCACCATGATCAATTACAGGGTGAGTCAAAAAAAACTTGACCCGATTTGTGTCCCGCCATTTTTGAGTTTTTAAATAAGTATATATAACGTATGTGATATCATCGGAAAGCTATTATCATTATCTTTAATTTGCTGGGCAAGATAATTCTAATCGGTTGAGTAAAGGCCGAGCTACAGTCCTTTTGACTCAATTAGTCCAGTTTTTCACCCTATCCACGTATTCCCATTTGAATGAAGGCGCCCGACTAAGCAGAATGGGATTCCGTGACGTTGCACAGAAAACCGCCTCCTGGATTCAAATGACTTAACTCGGTCTATAAAACCCTACCGATTGAATGATCTTGCAGCAAATTACAGATAAATGAACTAAACTTTCAGAATGATAGTACATATGCTAGATATATGTTTCTCAAAAATGCAAACTGCGGACCCCATATCAGGTCAATTTTTTTTTGAAAAACGCACCCTGTATTTTGACCTCAACACAAACATTATTGATGGTTTTTATTCTGTACTGGTGTTAACCACAACACGGTTTAGTGCAGATTTTGAGACGGGCCGTCCCTGTATGTCTATTTGCAGGATACGGTAGGACAAATTTCCGTCACAATACTGTCAATTTTTTCACTATTTGGTGTTTATTTTCTGCATTAAACATTATAAGGAATTGTACACCTTATCCCTGATTTATACGAGCAAAAACTGCATTCCACTTTTTTTCGATTCTCTCACATTATCCCTGCTAATCCTTAAGATAAAATTAGTAACATCATTACACAAGACAGAATAAAGCTTGTATAAAAATGGTTGGCTGAGCGAACCATTTGTGATTGTGAATTAACTAGTCCCATTACTAACTTTCAAGTGCACTTCTATAAAATGGGTAATAGATGTTTTTTTTTTCAACCTTGCATTAATTGAACGAATTCCAATCAACCTACAGTTCCTTATAAGCAGCGACTGATTGTACCACAAGCTTATCACCTTTTGCATTGGAGTAGTAGTGTTTCCACAAATCACTGCCCACAAGGTGGGGTTCTTGACACCAGTGTCTTGCCCCTTTTCGTGATCAGATGTGAGAATAAAAGCGAATGCCCCTTAATTCAGCTACATAACCTTTGACTCCAATCTGTGTACAACCGCCTAAGTGGTGGCTGGGTATGCTTATACTGAACCAAGTTGATGGGGAATTTTGTAAGCATTTGATTTTAGTCGCAAAATGAATGGGTAGATTTCAAAGATGACCCTTTATGAATCGCTGTCATAATTTCTCAGCAAGCCGAACGCATGCTTTATTATGCAATTAAAAGCGTGGTATAGGCGTACTCCTCTCGAACCAATTGCAAATCGTGTGACGCTTGTCAGAACTTATTTTTGCTTCCGGGTTGGCGCACATCACTCTGCGCAGCACGTACCCCCAATCTTGCCTGAGAATTCTGGCAGCGTTATAATGGTACGTCCACAGAACCTCTCACCCAATTGCAGTATATCACATATGAACCTTGGCCCAGTGGGTTTTTCTTTCTGTTTCAAGTTTGGCTGTAATGGCAACACATACAAAAACTTTAACCAAACTAAGGCCCAGGAAATGAGATGATTAAACCTACTCAAAATCTGATGGGGAATTCCCATTCCAAATAACAGGGCCAGAAAAAGAAAGTTACATACCAGTACTTCATTTGTGAAACGATTGATTTTCAGTCCGTGTTTTTCCCATGAAAGAGATTCACACCAGTCACCTGGAATTTGAAAAAATCAATAGTTTCACTTCATGATATCATCACCAACCCAAACTATTGAATGCTTCTTGGTCCGCTTGTAGACTTGCCACCAAACCACATCAATTCTATTTGCATCTGGGACCTTTAACCGGAGATAATAAATAACAAATATAGAAATAGAGGCTAGGAAACCAAAAAAGGACCACTTGAAAACCAATTTTCTCCACTTTCCTTGGGTTAGTTTTGCCAGCATTCACATTTACATGGGCAGTTCCCTTTCATGAGTCTCACAATTTGAAAACACTTCAAAGGCTACTCTACAATTTAGAGTAAGGGATTTGATTAACTTTCAAAGTGAGTACTCTACAATTTATTGAGTAAGGGATTTCTTAACTTCAAAGTGCTACTCTACAAATTCTCTGAGTCAAGGGATTTCTTCACTTCAAAGGCTACGATACAAAGTCTCTGAGTCAATGGATTTGTTACTCAACGTGCTTACTCTACAAATTCTCCGAGCAAGGGATTTCTAATTCCAAGTGCTTACTCTACAAATTCTATGAGTCAAGGGATTTCTTAACTTCAAAGTGCTACTCTCAAATTCTCTGAGTGCAATGGATTTCTTAACGCAAAGTGCTATCTACAAATTCTATGAGTCTAAGGGATTTCTTAACTTCAAGTGTTACTTCTACACAATTCTCTGAGCAAGGGATTATAACTTCAAAGTGCGTTACTCTTGACAATGCTCGCCGAAGTCAAGGATGAGTTCTTCAACTTCAAGATGCTTACTATACAAATTCCTGAGTCAAGGGATTTCTTAACTTCAAAGTGGCTTACTCTACAAATTCTCTGAGTCAAGGGATTTCTAACTTCAAAGTGGCCTTACTCTACAAATCTCGGAGTCAATGGTTTCTTAACTCAAAGTGCTACTCTACAAATATCTGAGGCAATGGATTTCTTAACTCAAAGTGACCTGACTCTACAATTCTATGAGTCACAATGGATTTCTTAATTCAAAGTGCTTATCTACAAATTCTCTGAGTCAAGGGATATTTCTTAACTTCAAAGCTGCTTACTCTACCAAAATTTCTGAGTCAAGGATTTCTTAACTTCAAAGGCGTTACTCTACCAAATGATCTGAGTCAAGGGAGTTCTAACTGCAACAGTGCCTAAAGCTATGCCACCTTCTACAATCTCGAGTCAAGGATTCTTAACTGACAAGTGCTTACTCTACAAGAGTCTTCGAAGTCAAGGGATTTATTAACTTCAAAGTGCTTACTTACAACTTCTCTGAGTCAAGGAGTTCTTAACCAAAGGCTTTATCGACAAAATTCTCTTAGTCAAGGGGATTTATAACTTCAAAAGTGCTACATACACAAATTCGAGTCAAGGAGTTCTACTTAAAAAGTGATTACTATAAATTCTCTGAGTCAGGGATTTTTAATTCAAAAGTGCTTACTCTACAAATTCTCCGAGTCAAGGGATTTCTTAACGTCAAAATGCTTACTCTACAAATTTCTGAGTCAAGGGATTTCTTAACTTCAAAGTGCTACTCTACAAATCTCTGAGTCAAGGGATTTCTTAAATTTCAATGAGTGCGTTACTCTACAAATCTATGATCAAGGGATGTCTGAACTTCAAAGTGATTACTCTAAAACTTCTCTGAGTCAATGGATTTCTTAACTTCATAAGGCTGTATCTACAAATTCTCTGAGTCAAGGGATTCTTAATTCAAAGTGCTTACTCTACAACGTCTCTGAGTCAATGGATTTATAACTCAAAGTGCTACTCTACCAAAATTCTCTGCGTCAAGGATTTCTAACTTTCAAGTGCGTACTCTACCAAATTCTACGAGTCAAGGGATTTCTTAACTTCGAAGTGCTTACTCTAACAAAATTCTCGAGTCAATGGATTTCTTAACTCAAAGTGCTTACTCTAACAATTCTTCCGAGTCAAGCGGGATTTCTGAACTCAAAGTGCTTACTACAAACTCTCTGAGGTAAAGGGATTTTTTAACTTCAAAGTGGACTTACCTCACAATTCTTGAGTCAAGGGAGTTTCTTAAATTCAACAGTGCTTACTCTAAACACATCTCCGAGTCAAGGGATTCTTCACTTCAAAAGTGCTTAGAGCTTACTCTACAAATCTTGAGTCAAGAGGATTCTTAATTCAAAGTGCTTAATTACTCTACAAATTCTGAGTCAATGGATTTCTTAAATTCAAAGGATGACTCTAAAAATCTAGAGTCAAGGGATTCTTAACTTCAAAGTGCTTACTCTGACAATTCTCGAAGTCAAGGGATTTCTTAACTTCAAAGTGCTTACTTCTACAAATTCTCCGAGGTCAAGGGATTCTTAACTTCAAAGTGCTATCGTCTACAAATTCTATGAGTCAAGGGATTTCTTAACTTCGAAAGTGCTACTCTACAAATTCTCTGAGTCAAGGGATTCTTACTTCAAAGTGCTTACTTACAACTTCTTGAGTCAGGGATTTCTTCACGTTCTTGCCATTGAGTGGAAGGAAGGTCGAAGTGGCTGCCAATGGACTTCTACTGTGCTGTCTGCGTGTATTTAAAAATGACTTAAGTCATCTTTCCTGGAGTCAGTGGCTACTGAAATGGTGCGTCAGGCAACAGTGTTGCCAGAAGAAACCATTTCAGAAGAAGCAATGACCAAGACTTGGCATATAGTGTTTGATGGGAATTAAAGGCACTATTCAGTGATGCTCAAAACGGTAATTTGAAAAAAAATCATCAGAAATCAGATTTTATTGCATATTTGTACAAGAATTGGCTATCTAACATACCTACAAAAACGATACGACCAAAAGCAGCCGAATAATAACACAAAATCGCATATTTTAGTCCAATAACGTCCGAACGGACATTATACAACACGTAGTTGAATGGGGAGAGTTGACTATTGGAACACGGCTGCCTTTTTTCACTTTCTGTCAATTTTTCAGTCCAAAAAAAATAAACTTACATAATTGTACAGACTTATCCTTCACTTTCAAGCTATTCTGGCAAATTCAAATATTTTGACAACTCCGGTGATCCTGAGTAGTGGCTTGAAGATAAAGGGCCGCTTTAAGATTAAAGGGCGCTACTGTTTTAACAACCTTCTTGCAAGCGCTCTAGATGTGGACTTACGTAGCATCAGGCCAGCTGTGTGTCTCCAATAGCAATGTGAAGTGTTGGGTTTTTTTGTTGTGCACTTCACATAGCATTGACTTACTGTAGAAATCAGCCAGCGGTAGTATCCTACTAGCATTGTGAGTTGTTTGTGTTGCTTTCATAGTCGGAATGTAATTTCTTCAACGCTGCATCTTTGCATCCCAGGGAATCGGAATATAACAATAAACCATGACACAAGTCGTACCAGCTCCGTTATTGGGGGGGTATGCAAGTTGTTGTATGAAAAAAGATCAAAGAGAATGATTGCAACAAGTACAACAGATAATCACCTAAAGCTTAGCTGAGCTGTTCGTAAATGTAAAACAGCCACTCTATCAGGAAATTTGCATGTGGCCTCCCTTCGGAACACTCTTCCGACACTATATTGGCTAAATAGCTTGCCAACATTTGTAAGTAAAAATTTTCTCGCATTATCGCTGCGATCCCTTTAATCCAAAGCACAACTTCAACTTGTATATGCAGATGCAAGCCAAAGTATGAATGTACCTTAAAACATACCTCAGGAGGCTGATATCCCATAATACATAGTGATCACCTACCTTCTAAACACTCTTCCTTGACACCATGGTGAAAAACCTTACCATTAGCGAGGCTGATATCCCCATATAGCACTAGTATGCACTACCGACCGTTCTAAACACTTCTCTTCCGGACACCATGAACCTTACCCATTGCGAGGCTGATATCCATAAATACACTAGTATGCCACCGTACCTTGTCGAAAACCACTCTTCCTGACACCATGGTTAACCTTACCATTAGTGAGGCTGATATCCCATAATACACTAGTATGCACCTACCTTCTTAAAAACTCTGCCGGAAACCAGGGTAAACCCTTACCATTACGTGAGGCTGATACCCATAATACACTAGTGATGCACCTCTACATTCTAATACACTCTTCCTGACACCATGCAGTTAAACTTCCATTGTGAGGCGAGATCCCATAATACACTAGTATGCACCTACCTTCTAAACACTCTTCCTGACACATTGGTTAAACCTTACAATCGTGAGGCTGATATCCCATAATACACTAGGATGAACCTACCTTTCTAAACACTTTCCTTGACACCATGGTAAAACTTAATCATTAGTGAGGCTGATACCATCCCATAATACACTAGTATGCACCTACCTTCTAAACACTCTTCCTGACACCATGGTTAACCTTACCATTAGTGAGGGCTGATTATCCCATAATACACTAGTATGCACCTACCTTCTAAACACTCTTCCTGACACCCTGGTTAACCTTTACCATAGTGAGGCTGGAGATCCATAATCACACTAGTATGCACCTACCTTCTAAACACTCTTCCTGACACCATGGTTAACCTTACCATTAGTGAGGCTGATATCCCATAATACACTATATCACCTACCCTTCAAACCCTCTTCCTACAGACCATGGTTAACCTTGCCATTTAGTGAGGCTGTAATGCATGGTTGCAACAACTCATCTTTCAGCAACAAAACAACAAAATTAACAATGCAATGAAAATATAGGCCACATACAGAAATAAGCAAATTTAAAGTCACAGAAAGGAAAATGTCACATAAAGAAGTATAGTCCATACAAATTAATAAAAATTATAACCACATCAAGACATAAGCAACTTATAGCCACATAAATAAGCCCTTATCGCCACCTAAAGAAATAAGCCAAACATAGACACCTAGAGAAATAAGCAATTATAGCCACATAAATACGCAATTATTCCACATAAAGAAATAAGCAAATTATAGCCACAGCACGAATACGCAAATTATAAGCCACATAAAAAATACGCAAATTCTAGCCACATAAGAAATAAGCAAATTATAGCCACATAAAGAAATAAGCACATTATAGCCACATAAAGAATAAGCACATTATTAGCCACTTAAAGAAATCGCAAAGTATAGCCACCTAAAGCACTAAGAAGCAAATTATTAGCCACATAAAGAATACGCAATATAAGCCACATAAAGAATATCAAATTAATAGCCCATAAAGAATAATCAAATTGAGCCACATAAAGAAATAAGCAAAATACCGTAATTTACAATAGGAGATCAAGAAATTTAAAAGAACAAATAAAAAAAATAAGCAAATTATAGCCACATAAAGAAATACGCCAATTATCGCCACTAAAGAAATCGCAAATTATAGCCAACTAAAGAAATAAGACACTTATAGCCACATAAAGAAATAGCAATTATAGCCCCATAAAGGAATAAGCAAATTATAGCCACATAAATAAATAAGCAAATTATAAGCCACATACAGAAATACGCCAATTATAGCCCATAAAGAAATACGAATTATAGCCACATAAAGAAATACACATTATAGCCACATAAAGAAATACTCAAATTAATAGCCACATAAGAAATAAGCAAATTATAGCAAATAAAGATAAGCAATGATAGCCAAATAAAAAGAAAAGCAAATTATAGCCCATAAAGAAATACGCAATTAGATCCACATAAATAATACGCAAATATAGCCACATAAATAAATACGCAATTATAGCCACATAAATAATACGCAAATTATCAGCCACATACAGAAATAAGCGAATTATAGCCACATAAAGAACTAAGCCAATTAAGCCCTAAGAAATAATGGCCAATTATGCCCCTAAAGAAATAAGCAAATTATAGCCACATAAAGAAATACGCAAATTAAGCCCATAAAGAAATAGCACATTATAGCCACATAAAGAATACGCAAATATCAGCCACATAAATAAATACTCTAATTATGCCACATAAAGAAATAATGGCAATGTAGCCACATAAAGAAATAGCAAATTAATCGCCACATATAAAGAAATACGCAAATTATAGCCACATAAAGAAATAAGCGAATTATAGCCACATAAAGAAATACGCACATTATAGCATACATCACATACTTTTGCGAGAGTAACGCGCAGACTATGTACCGTGTGTCCCAAAAAAAAAAAACCGCAACACTTGGTGCAAGGCGCTATGTTTTGAACACAAGCAAGTGACACTTATTCTCTGTTGTAAGGTAAGAGGAACTGTTAGCTATATCCCTGAAAGTTCATAATTTATAGTTCTATTTTTTTAAGATATGACCCCATAAATCAAATCAACCTGCAGGACCCATTCAAACAAATTGAGGGCGCTATTAACTATCTTAATACGGCACTGACGTTTGCGCCCAGAACCCACATATTAATCTTCTAATCCACCACGCATTTTCCCCTTTTTTAAAGACGTTCTGCAAACAAATATTGACATATTAATGTGTCCATGGTATAACATCTAAAAAATATGCATTTTAACACCAAAATCGGAATTGGATGTTGATCAACAAACTCTTCGTATTTTATATAAAATAGACTGCAGTGGGGATGAGAGCTCATCAAAATCATCATTTTGGGATGCACACAAAGAGTTATCTTAACCCCATCTTAATGACAATGAATTATGAGATGTTTAGATGTTTGTGTGAAAACATAAGTTTACTTTCATAAAGTTGAGAATGTAACTTATTTATTTTCAGTACAAGGCGTTTCCTCGAACCACATTCCTCGCCTTCTTTCACGTATAGCTGTAAAACAAAGAGCAGCAACCCAGATTGCAAACGTCCCAGTACATAGGTTCCCAAGAAGTTGTTGCAAGCAGATACCGTGTATTATTGCAGATATCCCTCCCACAACCCCACCCCCCCCCAACAACCCACCCCTTGCAACACCCCACCCCACCCCCTCCCCACAGCCCGCAACACCGCCCACCACCTCCACACCCCGCACGACCCCAACTCCCTTCCCCCGACACCCTTGCCACACCCCACCCCTCCCCAACAACCCCAACACCCCCCAAAACCACCCCCCCGCATCCCCCCAACACCGGTTCGCCACACCCCACCTCCCCACATCCCGCAACCCCCCCAACGCCCTTAACACCCCCCCCCTCCCGACTTTCCCCCACACCCCCTCCCAAACACCCCACCCCCTCCCAACCAGCCCTTCCCCACGACCAGCGCCCCCCCTCCTCCCCCCCCCCTCAACACCCCAACTCCTACCCGCTCCCCACCCCCCTCAACACTCCACTCCCCTGCTCCACCACCCCCCGCCTCCACAGCCCTCCCCCCACCCTGCCCCACCCCACCTCTGCCGCCACCCCTCACACCCCCGTCAGGCCGGCCCTTCCCCTACAGCCACACCCCCTCCCCCCCCCCCCTCCACCCCCCCCCCCTCACCCCACCCCGTACCCCCCACCTCCCAGCGCCCCCGCCCCCACCCCCGAGCCACCCCACCCGCACGTCCCCCTCCCGGTCCACCCCCCCGTTTTCGGCACCCCCCCTCCCCAACGCGACACCGCCCCGCACCCCCCACCCCCCCTACCCTCCCCCACCCACCAGCCCCTCCCCAACACACTGCAACAACCCCACCCCTCACCCAACACCTGCAACACCCCACCCCTCCCAACACACCGCAACCCCCCATCCCCTCCCCAACACACTGCAACACCCCACCCAACCCCCTCAACAACTCACCCCTCCCCAACAAACCTCACACCCCCTTTCCCTCCCAACACCCACACTCACCCCTGACCGCCCCCCCTCCCCCTCCACAACAACCCCCTCCCCTCCATACAACACCCACCCCTCCCCAACCCCCCTCAACACCCCACAACACCCCCCAACAACACCCACTCCCTCCCCAACACCCCTCAACCCCACCCCGCTCCCCAACTACACCACCTCCCTCCCCCACCCCCCTCACACCCCCTCCCCTTCGCCCAACCCCCGCACCCCTCAACACCAACTCCCTCCCCACACCCCCTTCCCCACCACCCCGCCCCTTCCCCACCCACCCCCCCCCCTCCCAAACACCCTTCAACACCCCACTCCCGCCCCACCACCCAATTTGCCCCATCCCCCCCCTCCCATCACCCCAACCCCTCTCCACACCCCCTCCCCCCACCCCACATCCGCAATACCCAGCCCCCTCCCCAACAACCCAGCCCCCTCCGCACACCCAGCCCCCTCCCCACACCCAACCCCCTCCCCAAGGCCCACTCACCAACCCCACCGACCCTCCCCAACAGACCCCAATAACCCCCCTCCCCCTCCCCAACACCCCAGCCCCTCCCCACCCCTAGCCCCCTCCCCCCACCCTATCCCCGCCTCCCCCCCACCCTATCCCCCTCCCCAACAACCCTATCCCCCTCCCCAACAGCCCCAGCCCGCCCTCCCCACACCCCATCCCCCTCCCCAGACCACCCGCATTCCCCTCCTCCCCAACCACACCGCTCCCACGTTCCCTTCCCAGCATTCCCAGCCCCCCCACCACCCCCCCCCGCCTTCCCAACACCCCTCCCCCGTACAAGCCCCCGCCCCGGGCCCTCCCCCCGACACCGGAAAGACCCCGCAACACCCCAACCCCCCTCACCCAGCCAGACCCCCGTCCCCTCCGCCACACCCCCCAACACCGCCCACCTCTCCCCCCCCCTCACCCTCCCCCACCCCACCCCCCCCCCCATCCACTCCAGCCCGCCTTCCCAGCCACCCAATCCCTCCCCACCCCCTTCCCCCCCCCCACCCCGATTCCCCCTCACCCCCCCCCCTCTCCCGTCCCGGCCCCACCGCCCCCCCCCCCACCCCTCCCTCCCCCCCTCTCTCCCCGTCTCCCACGGCCGCCTCTCGCCCCTCCCCCCGCCAATCGCCGCCCCATCCCCAACACCCCCACCCTTCCACCCCTTTCCCCTCCCCACCCCCGTCCGTCCATCGCTACCAGCTCACTCCCATCCCCCATCCCCCTACCCCCCCCACCCTCCCTAGCCCCATCCCCCGGTCCCGCAACACCCCCACTACCGCCCCCCCCTCCGCCCCCCCCTCTCCTGCCAACCCCCATCCCCCGCCCCCAGCGCCCGGTCCGTGCCACGCGGCCCCATCCCCTCCCCAACCCCTTACCCCCTCTCAACACGCCCCATCCCCCTCCCCACCACCCCACCCCCATCGCCCATCCACCACACACACCCACCCTTCCCCACCCACACCACCCCTAACCCCTCCCCAACCCCCTCACACCCACCGCCCTCCCCCACCACCCGCCAACACCCCCCCCCCTCCCAACACCCCACCGCTCCCAACGACCCCACCTTGCTACATGTAACGCAGAAATGATTGCTATCCATGTACTGTGTCAGCTATACAGCACTGAAGCATATTTTAAAATTAGGTCAATTGCATCAGAAATTCCCCTTTAATTGGCACACAAGCACTTGACCTAATATGATTCACACAAAAGATGATGCCAGACTAGTTTTCAATGTAGTGAGAAATTTTGCCTATCCGATTAACCGTTTGTCAGCGATACAGCAATTATTCAATATTTTAATTAGCATATTTACATATATACGCCGCATATATCACTTACACTTACGTTCAAAAATGCAAACAAGATGCGCACCATAATAGGCCTCATGCAGTGAAGGAATTTTTGTGTATCCGATTACCGTTTTCAAAATTAAGCAAGTAACGCTGATTTTTTGCGTATTAATTCGCTCATTTGCATACTTAATTTGCCCTAATGGCCCAAAGCTAATCAGGTCCGAGAACCCTCAGTCCGCGTCCTTCCACCAATTTACAAATCATTATAACGCCTTACGGAACTCTAGATAAACTTGTACACAAAGCTTTTTTTCTTAAATTATGCAAATTAGACACTTACTTAGCATAAGTTTACGCCCAAATGCACTTTTACCCAATATGATTGACGCAAAGATGCATGGCATAGTATTCTTTTCATGGTAGGCTAGGCATTTTGCCTATTATCCGATGTACTGTTTTCAGAGATACATTACAATTATGCATATTTAATTAGCTCATTTGCATACCTAAGCAGCATATATCACACACTAGTCAAATTGCAAAAAAGATGCTCACCATGATTAGGCTTTCATGTAGTGAAGGGATTTTGTGTATCCGATGTACTGTTCAAAAATTTCTAGCAATTACGCTGATTTTTGCATATTAATTAGCTCATTTGCATACTTAATTTGCCCGAAATTGACCAAAATCATATCAGTTCGAGAACTCTCCCTGCCTTCCCGCTCCTTCCACCAAGTTTACATCATGACAAACGCCTTATAACTGAACTCCTGCAAACTTGTACACAAGCCTTGCAGGAAAATTTTTGTTATATTATGCAAATTAATATACTTAATGTTAGCATATTTTATACGGCCCAAATCTAATCAAGGTCGAGAACGCCTGGACCCACGCTCTTTCACCAAGTTCAAACACCATCGTAGCCCTTTACGGAACTCAGATAAATCATATACACAGCATGTGACCACGGACGCGAGCAGACCAGACAGCAATGACCTACAGACAGACAGACAGACGGACAACAGACAGACAGACAGAAAAAGTGATTACTAAGTCTCTGCCTAACAAAGTTCAGGCGAGACAAAAAAGCAATTTCAAGCCCAACACATTTTTTATTATGTTGAGTTTGTTTTTACTTAGTCATAGTTTTTATAATCTTTCTTGAAACATATTTTTCACAATAAATTAATGTTTATTATTATCATTAAATAAAATTAATATCTGCTACAACTAAAGTGTACATTTAGGTGGTACCTGGTAATAAATGTACCACTTGGTGAGGCTATATTAAAACACAATTTTGTATCTGTTATTTGCTCCCAAGTTCTAGCCCATCCTCTGTAGTAACCCCCCCTATTTTGAAATAAATCTTCCTTTTGGGGGGGCTTGTACCGAGTTGCTTACGGTATTGATTCAACTCGTGCTCTGTCACCAAATACCCCCACATTCATAACAAATCTTTGTATGTCCCAAATGATTCCACGCTTCCCCCCCCCCCCGAACAACCGTACAGTCTTTGTCATCTGTTATGGCACCAAAAGGATCACAATGTCAGAAATACGTCCCCTTTTCATGTGTTTTGATATAACAAGGGGGGCTATAGAGGTCGTACTTGGGTCATAGTTTCAGATCACTTGAACACAAGGGTAATTGATTAGTTTTAATGATGTTGATCCCATTTTCGAAGAAAAAAATTAAAAGTGCGAAATCCACTTTTTTGACCATAACTCATTAAGCTTTTGTTTAATTACCTTCATTTTGGGTGGCAATACCATGTTTTGGCATAGGGAATCATGCTATAAACTTTCATCCTGACCTTTTGTTTTCTTGGTATTGGCAAATTTAGCTCAAATTGGACTGCGAGGGCCTTTTTGCCAAAAAGTACTCATCCTATACAGATGATCGCAGCCAATTGAAGCCTCATTCCAAAATTTCAAATGGAGGGTAATTTTAATTTCAATAAAAAGCTTACAGTTTCAAAACAGCAAACGCATCCAGTCATTTAAATGAATTAACCCTTTTCATTTTTTCGGAATATCAAATCAACATTTTTCATGGGATGCACACTTTTTGGGAATCTCCCTCACAGCCCAAATTTGAGCTAACTAGCACGAAAATGAAAGGGTATGGTAAGAGACAGTTATAGAGTTCCTAATACCCGAACCATGAGCATTCCATATTGCCACCAAATTAAATAGAACAAAAAATAATTGAGTTATGTCCAAAAATTGATTTTTTGACAATTTGGCATCATTTGGATTTTTTTCGGGGCAACCATGGTTTTTGCACTTTTTTAATTTTTTTCTCAAGAAATGGGATCATGTTATTCATCCATTTATCCCTGTGTTCGAAATGATCTGACACTTTCATTTTTTTTTTTATTCTTAGCACTTCTTGAAAAATATATTAAAACATCCTAACTGGACTATGCATTGAACCCAATTTTTTCACTAGCCTGGGACTGATTTAAGGGGGGTCATGGTCAGACAGAAAAAATAATTATTTTTTCCAACGTGCACCACAGATCCCCTTTATCGACGTTCCCATGGCTAGCAAAATATGAATTAAAGGGGCAATTTTCCAGAGACCAAGGCAGCCTTGGAGCAGAGCTACAGAGACAGACAATGTGCACTTTAATGATTAAAGAGCACAAAATAACAAGAGTGCACTACAGAAGTGCCAGAGCCAAGCGCAGAAAAACAACTGATGTTTCGAACAGATACTGTTCTTTATCAAGGATAAACATACACAATTTAATATAATACTAGTACTAGTATTAGACTATGGGGCGTAGACCAGGGGTGTCCCACCGCGGCCCGCGGCCATTTGCGGCCCGCTAAGGAAGCTCCCCCACCAAATGCCGCCCACGGTACTTCCCGAACAAATAAAATGCATGATATCTGATTAGTGATTAAAAGATTGTCATTTGAATTAGTTTAAATTTTCCTAATAGAAACCAACTTTTCTAAACATCGTTGAAATTAATCACTTTCATCAATCTAAAACCAAATTTTATAAAATATGTGGGAAATTAGTCCCATTTCCTCCAACTGAAGCCAACTTTTTCAAAATTTGCTATAAACAGGCACATTTTCTCCAAAAAAAGGAAATGTATGTTAATGTGGCGCCAAATCTGCATCTTTCGGTATAAGCTACTGTTCCCCTTTTCAGCAAAAATTGGTACGATACGTGTCTCTACTCCAGATTCTCGGAGGCACCATCATAAGCCAACTTGAGCTCCCTCATTACTTGCTTGCAGCCCGCAATAGTGTGGATTCACCATGCGACCCCTGCGTCCAAAAAGTTTGACACCCTCATGCTAGACCAAATAAACAAGCTGCATAACAATTCCGTACAAGTCCCTTCCAAGGGATAAGACACCCGTGAAATTATTGATATTATGAACATGACATAACTGTCTGTTGCCCCAAAGTTGCACAGTTTCTTAAAATGAATAAATGTCACTCACTTCTCTTTCCTAATATCAGTGACCCATGGCTAAATGTATGTATAACTTCAGCAAAACCATTAACTAAAGATATTACAATGGGCCCGTATGCAGAGCCATTGTTATAGCCATATGTTATCACCTCCACGATTGGGTTGAGTAACAAATACCCGCTCTTTCACAACTAACCAGTTTACATATGATACAGGTCGTTGACCTAAGTTTTCTTCTGAAGCGCGGTAATTGAATCAATTGAAGTTAAAAGGGGCGTTTCTCGATCGTCTTTTCGGACCCCCTGATTTACCCGGAAGTGTAATCCGATTTTGATATCATATGAAAGGCCGATTTGTTTTCTCATTGATCCGTCCGAATTTGAGCCCTCAATCATTTCGTTCCCAATATATAACACAAAAAACTCGTTTTAGTGGTTACCATCAATATTAGCACAGTAGTGCAAAGGGCTTTGAAACATTCATTATTGCGTCCTACCATCAAAACCGCAAGTTTGGGTGTTATCTAAATATCAGGCTCTCATATCATAGAACACAATACACATAAATACACAAGCACTTTAAGCAATCAGTTACGTATTTTAATTCTGCACAAGTTGTTAGTAAAGGCTTGCCAGCACATTTCTGGCTGATGTTTGTTTGTCCTTTCTTTCCTTTCGATAATGAATGAAAAACTGGATAAGTTAATTGAACATGCCCACTATAGAAGCTCAGATTTATTTATTTGCGAATGAGTATAAATATTTTGTTCTACTCATTAAAAAGACTTTGTTCTGAATCGGAGAGGTGGTAACACCGGTCTTTTCAACTGCGAGACAATTATAACAATGGTCCTGCCCTCCCAGATGAAAGGAATCTGAAGGTTTTTTCTACACCGCACACCAGGCCGTAAGTGAATATCTTTAGCTCCAATGTTTTGCTGAAGTCTAGTGTATCTATTGGTCACTGATATTGGGGGAAATAATTGAAGATGACATTTTAATTCATTTTACCCACCCCCCCCCCCCCCCCCCCCCCCAAAAACCCAAAAAAAAAAAAAAAAAACCCCTCAAGAAATGTGCACGTTTTATTTGGGGCAACAACTGTAATATGATTTGATAATTTATTATGAATTTACACTTGGTTTTTGCCCTCCTCCCTGATAGGGGACTTTGAAACAACGCAAAGAAGAACATGCCCCACGTCTTATATGCATAACAACAATTGCTTTAAAACATATGGATAAGACATATTGCGCCCAAAGTCAAGAAAAAAAGTAGCAAGGCTAAATAGAACGTGATTATTGCAAAGTAAACCAATGGCAATATTACTATGCAGAGCAGTTAACTTTAACATGTTCCAGCAAGCACTCACCTTTGCTACTCAAACTCAAAACTTTTAAAAACATAACTATGTCGCAATGAACTCCACCACTCACCAAAAAATTACTCTAAAAACTTAACTCAGTCATGAACCTCATTCATAACTCACCAAAAACAACTCTAAAACATGCTCATTGATGAACGCATAATAAAAAAAACATGAACTCCTTCCATTATGCACCAACAATAAAAACAACATCCATACTCCAAATTAACTATGAACACATAACTCATCGATGAATCTGCAATCCATTACCCCAAAATAATCCTAACTCACCAACAATAACTCTAAAAGGGTCAAACGTCCAGGTTCAAACGTCAGCACCCACCAAGATTGGGGAGAAGAATTACATTGTTAGTGGCTTGTGCCCTCCTGCAATATACCCCGAGTTTGGCTACTGTACTAATCTATAATAAAATATAGCCATGGTTGAACTATTTTGTGCAGTAAATGACTTTTTGACATTTCCTCCACCCCCTGACGAACAGGGGACGACCCTGGGATGAATTACATGGTTAGTAAGGACTCGTGCCCTCCCAAAATTACCCAGTTGGTTACTCTAGCTCATCTAGAAAAAAAAGATATGGCCAATGTTGACTTTGTAGCAATATGGACCTTTTCCCTAACCCACAGACCCGGGGAGGACCCTAGGGGATGTGGTTAGTAGGGTCTTTTCCCCTCCTAAATATACCCAAATTGGCTATCTATTGCTCATCCAGAAAAAGATATGGCCAATGTTCCCGGTTACTTTTTTTGTCACAGACATACGTACACACGGACGGACTGGAGAGATCCCATTTTATAGGACAGTAACCACCGTTGTGTTTATTTTTGGATACTAACCTATTTATTAAGCCTATCAGAATACCCCCTGTTTGAATTCTCATTTATTATAACAAAACGAATAAAACACATAATCTCAACGCTACACACTTTTGGGAAAAAAAAAAAAAAAAAAAAAACAATTAATTTGGATTGATTCCTACCACTGACTTCATCTGTGTAATTTTACAAAATTTCATTTTGGGCAACTAGCTTTCTTACAATAAGAAGCATTTAACACTTATCGAAAATGGGCACTAGAGAGCACTATAACACAAATCAATGACCTTTGTAGGCCGTATATTGGTAATTAGATTCCCACAATGGTTTTTTCTGGTAGGACATGCCAACCTACCAGCAACAGAACATCAACTTTCTGCGTACCCAAGTGCTATAAGTCTTATTAAAAGCCTTAACGGTAGGAGGGGCGCGCTTATGCTATCGAACGGTTACAAAGACTTGACTAAGGGCTAGGCCTGGTCACGAATATTTAAATCTAAATGACCTTTATTGGAAAGTGCACTGTTTTGCAGCAGCGTTTAACACTACTTTGCCGGCGGCAAATTGCACTGTTTTGCAGCAGGTTAATCCACTACTTGAACGGAGGTCATTGCACTGTTTTTGCAGCAGGTTACTCCACTACTTTTACAGAGGGTCAATTGCACTGTTTGCGCGAGGTTATCCCCGAACTTTGACGTAGTCAAATTGCACTGTTTTTTGCAGCAAGTTAATCACGAACTTGACAGAGTCAATTGCACATGTTTTGGGGGCAGCGAGGTTATCCACTACCTTTGACGGAGGTCAAAGTGGCACTGTGTTGCAGCGAGGTAAATCATAACTTTGCGGAGGTCAATTGCATGTTTTGCAGTCGAGTTAATCACTACTTTGACGGAGGTCAATTGACTGTTTGCAGCAAGTTCATCCAACTAACTTTTGACGAGGTCAAATTCACGTTTTGCATCACAGGTAATCCACTAACTTGAGAGGTCAAATTGCACGTTTTTGGCAGCAAGGTTATCCACTACTTTGACTGGAGTCAATTGCACTGTTTTGCAGCAAGGTTAATCCTAACTTTGACGGAGGTCAAATTGCACTGTTTTGGAGCAAGGTTAATCCACTAACTTGGACGGGGTCAAATTGCACTGTTTTGCAGTAAAGGTTAATCCACATAACTTTGACGGAGGTCAAATTGCACGTTTTGCAAGCGGGTAATCCCTAACTTGACGGATGGTTTCAAATTGCACTGTTTTGCCGCGAGGTTATCCACTCCTTTGACGGAGGTCAAATTGCACTGTTTTGCAGCTAGGTAATCCACTAACTTTGACGGAGGGCAAATTGCAACTGTTTATTGTTGTCAGCGAAGGTTAATCCACTAACTTATTTTTTTTTTTGACGGAGGTCAACTGCACTGTTTTTGGAAAGATTTATCCACTAAACTTGCGTAGGTCAATTGCACTGTTTTGCAGCGATGGTTTAATTCCACTAACTTTGACGGAGGTCAAATTGCAACTGGGTTTTGGGCGCGAGGTTATCCCTACTTTGACGGAGTTCAAATTTGCACTGTTTGCAGCGAGGTTAATCCACTAACTTTGACGGAGGTCAATGCACTGTTTTGCAGCGAGGTAATCCACTAACCTTGACGGAGGTCAAATGCACTTTTTTTGGTCAGGCCAGGTTAATCCACTAACTTTGACGAGGGTTCAACTTGCACGGTTTTTGACAGCAAGGTTATCCACCTAACTTTGACGGAGGTCAAATTGCACTGTTTTGCGCCGGTTTAATCCACTAACTTTGACGGATGTCAAATTGCCACTGTTGCACAAGGTTAATCCAACTACTTTGACGGAGGTCAAATTGCACTGTTTTGGCAGCGAGGTTAATCCACTAACTTTGACGGAGGTCAATTGCACTGTTTTGCAACAGGTTAATCCACTAACTTTGACGGAGGTCCATTGCACTGTTTTGCAGCAAGGTTAATCCACTAACTTTGACGGAGGTCAAATTGACTGTTTGCGCAAGGTTTCCACTACCTTTGACGGAGGTCAAATTGCACGTTTTTGAGGCAAGGTTAATCCACTAACTTGACGGAGGTTCGAGTTAACAGCTTTTGCATGCCCGCTACTTAATAGTTGTCAAAATGTTCCACCACTTCTCAAAATTGCTCTAAATAATAAATTAAGAGAATGGTTTGCATGGGGGCAACAGCTGTGAATAATGACCCATATTTTATTTTCAGAATGATGACCCTTATGTTGTTTTTGGAAGAAGACCCATCGGATAATGCCTTGTGTTCCTTTTTGCAATGAACCTTTGAAAAAATCCAGATCATGACCCTATGTTTTCTTTTTTGGAACAAAGATTTGAATCTCCAGCCACACACTGCAAATGTTTAATATCTACATTTAGCCTCTTGAAATTCTACACTCTCGGGTCTACACTCGCTGTTCCAATCAATTGTATTCGTAACTTGTTGACAATGGCCTTCTTCTCTGCTAACCAATCGGTTTTCGGGTGCTTAATCATTCCACAGCTACTACTCTGCTTGATGTACAGCTGATTTTAATTTGGAAAATATGGATGAGGGTCGTGCAACATATTTTTTGTGCATTTTCTTGCTCCAGAAAAGGCTTTTGACTGCGTTAACTCATTGATAAACTTTCACAAAATGGTTATTCTGGTCTGCACTTACAGGGTTTTCGATCCTCTCTCCGTGACAGAACTCAGGCAGTCCATTAAATCTACTCTTTCTGACTTCAAACTATCACTTGGATCCCCAGGCTCTATACTTGGCCGCTCTTCTTTTTATGATTTTTTGTCAATAATCTTTCGAATAGTGTTAACTGTAATACAACACTTCTTTGTACTTCAGATAACCCACACACGGTTGAATTCGACTTCAATCAACTTAATCAAATTGTCTAAATGGTTTGATGGTAACAAACTCACTTTGAATGCCAAGAAAACCAAGTTTATGGGTATTTTGGTACTGTCATGTCTCAATTATTTTCAAATGTTTCTCTGGCACGTATATACTATGCCTATGAAAGGGTACCAGTTTAATATCTGGTGTAATTTGTGATCCTCTGATGTCTTGGGATCATATCATCATATGTCTGCTGTATTTCTAACTTGTGGTGTTATCCAAAAGATATCTGTTAATGCTTGCAAATTCAATTGTCATGCCACATTTTGACTAATTGCCGCCCTGTCTGTCTGTTACAATGATCTTAGACATAACAAAAAAACCCTTTTTTTTTTTTTTTTCAAGTCTTCAAATAGATTAGCTCGCATAATTTTATCAGCTGACATTAGAACTCCTGTTAAAGATTTGATGTGTACACTGCAGAGAAGAAATATGATCGGTTGATAATAACCATATATGCTCATCCTTATTTTAAATGCTTCAAAGGTCTTGCCCCAGGTTACCTTTCCTCTCAGTTCACTTTTATGCACTCAGTTCTTAATAAGGGTACCAGAAGTCAAACCACAAACTCTTTGTATCAACCACCTTGGAACCTAAATGCAGGCAAACATACATTCCATATGAGAGCAACCAAAATATGGAACCGTCTTCCTTCAGATATCCGCTGTAACTATAATACAATGAGTCTATCTCAGCTTAAAGCATCTACATATGTAAATCCCACATAAGCATATTTTATACTACTGTAGATGTAGTTTCATTTATACTCATTGCTTATTTTATTTTATTCTGTTTTTATGTGTGTTTAGTATTTTTTATCTTATGTTAATGTCTGTATAAGTTCATTCTGTACAATGTGTATATGCAGGGCCTCCCCTTGGAAATCAGTGCTCTTGTCACTGAAGGGGCTACCCTGCCTAAAGAAAGTTTAAATAAAAAAAAATTAAAAATAAATAATATCAATTGAAAATAGTCAATCTTTACTATAAATCCAACTCACATCCTCATCTTCATCCTCTTCTCCAAGAGGGTCCAGAGTCGGTACTCGCCTTCCTGAACCTGTACAATTAGACTAGATGCATCCATGATTAAGTTTTGTTAATAATCCTAGTCTACCCAAGGGGGGTGCCACCCCCTTTAGTTTTTTTTTACGCTCCGTTTCATGCAAAAAAAAAATCCACTGGGGTTTAGGTAAGGTAAGGTGATTCCAAAGTGGTGGATGGGGGATGGCAACCACTGCCCTCGGGAGAGAAGTACTAACATGCATGCCTAGTATGACACAGGAATATCACAGCCCCTTGATTTAGTACCAGTGGAATAGACTATGTTCTTTCCATTGACACAAAATGAGTACCAACCTGCCAAGAATTATTCAGTAATGATCCAAAAATTCATGTCAGTGAACTGTCAATTTCCCATTGTACACAGCTGGTGGAATAGGAAAATTAATTTTCACAAAAAAAAAAAATTCTAGGAATCCAATTTTCGCACCTCAGAAATTGCAAAATATCATTTTCCACCTAATCCAGTATTTTCATAATTGCCTCACTAGACATCATACTGATGTCATATGTGAATGCCTGGTACTTATTTTGATACAAGGAAGAGAAACTCTAAGCTATTCTGTGTTGCCAAATTTATAGGAACCAGGTTTGAGTCAACGATACTCACAGTGGCATCCACAGGCGCCCCTTTGGGAGTTTTGTCTTTAAAAATGGCCCCTTTGTAGAAAAGGGTTAATTGACTGGATAATGCCGATTGATTTTGACTGCATTGGCTACAACTCACATAGAGATTACCATCAATCAGTTTGACAGCAAATAACCCATGCCCTGCAACTTGCAAACAGCTCAACCCAATCACACTACTAAACGACAAGGAAGGATCCAGGATGGACTATAATATCCTCCAAAAGAATAATAGGTTTTTCGTCCGTTGTTTTTTACATAGGCCACTTGCATTATAAGCCGGATAGCACATGCTACATTAATTATGGGAACCTGTTGACCTTTTTTTTTGATCCAGACACACACGTCCACACTAGTACAAAAATCCACACAATCCAGACATTGCCATTTCATAAAGCCCGGATTTTGCTATCAATCCTCCAACAGATCCTCCAATATTTTTTCTTAATTGCATATGCCAACCCAAGTTATACTCATTTGATTAAATCCCCATTTTCCTGCTACACATAGCCAATATAAATGTGAAAACGACAGATCCAGGGTTAGCCAACTGTTAATGTCAAAAAGAAATTTGGGCTTTTAGTTATTACCATACATGTATAATCCAACAATTTAAGTTCATCTTTTCTATTCATCAGCAGTATAATGCACATATTTACACCTTACCTCAGTGAAATTTTTATGGCCCTGGAAATCATTCCTTTTGATTTTTATGGGCCTAACGGATCCTCTTTCACCAATGATCTTCACACTTCATCCATATGGTTCATACAAATCTTTTGCTCAAACTATGGAGTACAACATTCCACTCATATGTCACAAATCATCTTCTTATATGTCAAAACGAGTTCTCAAATATGATCCCCAGCCAGAGATGGCTACAAATTTCTTCTGCTTCACCTTGGAATTCTGCAAGGTCCTTTGTCTGTGCACATTGTGCTGCCGCAGTGAAAGAGATGTTCCATATCTTTTGTCTGTTCCACAACCAAAGCCTTAGCATTAGACCCAAATCTCTCTCCACCAATGTTCACATACTGTACCACTTTCGGGTATACGCCCACCTTCGGGTATAAGTGCCACCCCCATTTTTTAAAGAAAATACCGGAGCTAGCATAGACTGCAGGTATAAGCCCATGTGGTAATTTAGCATTCAGGAAACATGTGGCAATAATTACACAAACAAATCATCATTTTAACAGTTGAACTCTTCTATAGCCATCAAGTATGGTCCATAATTGGATGGCTGTTTGGTAGATTACTTTGAGGAAAATTGAACTTTTGTTTTTATATCTGCTAACAACTAAAGTGTACATTAGGTGGTACCCTGGTGATATGTACACTTTGGGTTGTAAGCAATATTAAAACAAAATTTTTGTATCTGTTATTTGCGCCCAAGTTCTAGCCCATCCTCGGGTATAGCCCACCCTATTTGAAATAAAAAAAATCTTCCCTTTTTGGGGGGTGGGCTTGTACCTGAGTGCTTATGGTATATTGGATTTCAACCTGCTCTGTCACCAAAACCCCACCACAGTTCATAACAAAAACTCTTTGTATGTCCCCAAAAAATGATTCCACTTCGTACAGTCTTGGTCATCTGTTCTGGCCCAAAAGGGATCACAAGTCAGAAATACGTACCTTTCATGTGTTTTTGATATAAGCCAATGTGGCTATATGAGGTCGTATTGGGTCGTGTTTCAGATCACTTCTAACACAGGGTAAATTGCATGGTTTATGGTGTTGATCCCTTTTCGAAGAAAAAAATACAAAGTGCGAAAGTCACTTTTTTTGACCATAACTCATTAAGCTTTGTTTATTACCTTCATTTGGTGGCAATTAGGGTTGTTGTCGACGGCTTGTCGACAATATGTCGCACATGCATTTATTCTTTCTGTCGACCACATGGAACTGATGTCGATAAAATCTAGTTATAAAATTACCTTATATAGTTAAACATCGCCCGATATTTGGCGATTTCCTCACCAATTTGCTATATTTTTTCAGCTATCTTGTAAGGAGATCCTTGTAAGTCGTGTGCGTCGGCGTCTTCACGTTTTTGCAAAACAAATCCCAGCCCAGTTACCACCACTGTGCAAGAGTTTTGCTAAGGACGGGGAAATCCCTTATGACGTAGCCGAACTCACTCGAACATTGGCCGAGCACTCGGCGAAATATCGCTAACCACCACCCCTTTGGGAAAGTCCCCCTTTTACTTATGACGTAAGTCGCACTTGACTCCCCGACTGAACTCGGAGCCAGCCACTTTCGGCATAATCGGAAGTCCTGAAAATGTCAAAATGCGACGGAAGAAACAGAGTGGAATATCAACAACGTTAAGTTACAGGGTACGGCCACAGTACTTATTTTTTGTGGAATAAAAGCTTTTTTGCTGGTGGTCCATGCGATGTTCAGGGTGCTTAATTTTGTTCCATTCACATCACTACATAGGCCCATGCCTTACCGTAGTACAAACGTTGTCTTGACCCTCCGTCGTGTACATGCCAAACTGAACAAGGGCGAACTCCTAGTGAAGTAAAATCGTTTAGACTTTTTGGCGACACCTTGTCGACGTCGTATCTTGAAAGTTGAACGATTGTTGTCGACAATAAAAATCCTACTCGACAACGACCCTAGTGGGCAATACCAATGTTTTGGCATAGGGATCATTCTATAAACTTTCATCATGTCTTTTTTTTTCTTGGTAGTTGCAAATTTAGCTCCATTGACCTGGGAGGGCATTTGTCCACAATGTAACGCATCCTACAGATGATCTCAGCCATTGAAGCGCTCATCAAATTTCAATTGAGGATATTTTAATTTCAATAAAAAGCTTACTCTTTTCAAACATCAAACGCATCCAAGTCAAATTTAGAATGAATTAACCCTTTTCAATTTTTCGGAATATCAAATTCAACATTTTCATGGGATGCAACTTTTTGGGAAGCGCCCTACAAGCCCAAATTTTGAGCTAACTATCACCAACATGAAGGTTTATGGTAAGAAAAAGTTGGATAGAATTATTACCTAAACCCGAAACATAGTCATAGTCCATATTGCCCACCAAAATAAATAGAACAGAATTCCAACAAAATAAGCGAGTTATGTCAAAAATCAATTTTTTCAATTTGGCAGTCATTTTGGATTTTGGGCTATTCCATTCAACACTCTCCTCGAGATGGTGCATCACCGCGCATGTCATGGATTTTTTTCTTTTTTGGTGTGTTATAGTATTGACGAAAATGAAAATCCGAAATTTTGAGCTTCATACCACCTTCATTTTTCCCCGCAGGAGCTCAGACATTAGGGGGTCACCATCAAATGTGCTTGTCGATCGAATACATTTGAGAAGGCCATAAACTTGTAATGGAACCCCCCAACTTTGAAAAATCACTATCTGGGGTGTTCTTTTGTGTAGAATTCAAATCTGGCATCAAAATGTGATAAGCCCCCTTTAACTTTTAAAGTTATTTTGGTGTAAAAAATGCAATACTTTCACCTGGGACGCAAGTTCGGGAGGTAGAAACTCCTTACGTACATATTTTTAATGTCATGTTTCTTGTTTAATCGAGTCACACTGCAGGATTTTCTACCAGTACCATAATCAGCACATTAGGTAATTAATAAGTTTAGTTACAAGCCTATTAACCTCCTAATTTTGCAACTTGACATGTATTGGCCCCCCCTGAAAATCAATGTTACATACGACATCACCCCTCTACTTCATGATATGTAAAGATACATCATCAAAGAACTATTCTTGAAAGAACGAGCTTGGTGTCTTGATGTCTTCATTGGTTTGCAGCACAAGAAACTTTTGTTGATCTCCCCATAGAAAAAATTGTTATGGTGAATGTACACTGTCATTTACAAGACTCATGGGCCCTTCACTATACCTTTGTGTGGTACTTTGAGTCTGTATTTTGTTGTGAAAAATTAAGACACCAGCTATTCTTTTCAGGAAAGTAGTTGTTAATGATATAGCTTTCACATAGCTAAGTAAGGGGTGGTGTCGAATTTCAACATTTGGTTTTTAGGGGGTCAAATGGTGTGAAAAAGTACAATGACCCATTTTCAAGGTCTGTACCTCACATATTACTTTTCTAATGTGTTCATAATGTTTTTGTTTAAAGTTCAACTATGTAACTCTGATTGACCAGCCAAATATACAGTAAATTTTCTTACTTTTTATCTTACTTTTGTGAGTTATGACCCCCCCGTACTTGGCCACGCATGAACAAAGGTACATATTTAGGCCTCATTACCTCTCAATAAACAACTCGATATTAACTTCTGATGGGCCCCAATTTGTTTTGAATTCTACACAATATACTAAACTACCCTTATTTAGTATTGCCAAAGTGTGGAGGGCTCCATTACTATCTATAGACCCTCTAAACAAGAGTCTTTCACATTGGGGGGGGCGTACTTTTGAATTTGTGACTCCCTAAATTTCAAATTGTCTCGGGGAAACTAAATGGACTATGAAGCTCAAAATTTCCGGATTTTCATATCTCATCATGTCTACCACCACACTTAAAAACGCGAAAAATCCATGACATGTTGCGGTGCACATCTCGACTGTTGACATGGAATGGGCCTTTGTGTTTTGGCAAACATGGTTTTTGCACTTTGTAATTTTTTTCTTCAAAAAATGGATCAATTTTAGGTCATCATTTATCCTGTGTCGAATGATCTGAAACTTTCATTTTTTTTAAATATGTCTTATCAACTTTCCTGAAAAAGTAGATTACACATACTAACTGGATTGCATGACCACAATATTTCCATTAGTCCCAGGGGAACTTGATTTAAGGGGGGGTCATTGGTCAAGACAGAGGAAAAAAATAATTATTTTTTTCCAACTTTTCCACTCACAGATCCCCTTATACATTTCCCATGGGCTAGCGATATTCTGGTTCATGCATATTCTCAAATGTATGTTTTTAAGAAGTTACTTTTACCCCATCTCTAGATTAATCATTTGTGAGAAATCCCCTGTACAGAGCGAGACATGTCAAATTTACTTTGGATATACGGTATTTAGTCTAGAAACACAGTTGTTAAGTTTAGTTAGAGTTTCGAAAAAATGCTCGTACCTCTTATTATCAACTTAAGAAAAATAAGCTTGAATTTTCCACAAATAATTGTGGAATAGAGATCAAAAGCTCATTACTTTTTTGAGATAATATCGCAGCTTGAGAATAAATAAAATACATACGAACTAACGACAAATTCATTTGTGCAAGTTACTTTTCACTTTTGAACAGAATGCTCCGATTTTTGTCAAACAAAAAGCAATAGGAAAATCTGTATTTTTTCCTGCAATTTCATTTTAGGCCCTCAGATGGGGTATAATTCCACCTTACTGAATCAAGAGACAATTTCCAGAGACCAAAGCAGAGCCTTGGAAGCAGAGCTACAGAGGACAGACCTTGCACTTTAATGAATAAAAAGAGCCCAAAACAAGATTCCAAAACAAAACACACAGAGTGCACTACAAAGACATTGCAGAGCACAAGAGACAGAAAACCACTGAGTTTCGAGCAGATACTTTCTTTATCAATGGATAAAATACACATTTATACTAATACTAGTAGCAGTATTCGACTATGGGCGTAGAACAGGGTGTCCAACCTGCGGCCCGCGGGGCCATTTGCGGCCCGCTTAAAGCTCAACATGCGCCCACAAGTACTTCCCAGAAAAATAAATGGCATGAATATCTGATCTAGGTAGATTAAAAGAATGTCATTGAATTAGTTCAATTTCCTTCCTTAATTTCCTATATGAAACCAAACTTTTCTAACATCGCTATGAATTCATACCAATTCATCATCAATCTAAAACAAAATTTTAAAATAAAATATGTGGGAAAATAGTCCAATTTTTCCTCAAACTGAAGCCAAACTTTTTTCAAATTTGCTATAACAAGCAACGTTTCTCCAAAAAAGAAAATTTTTTTATGTTAAATGTGCCTTCCAAATCTGCCTCTTCGGTATAGCTATGTTTCCCCTTTTCACAAAATTGGTACAGATGCTTGCCTTCTTCCACACTCTCGTAGGCACATCATAAACAAACTCGAGCTCCCTCATTACTTTACTGCCTTTGCAGCCCGCAATAGTTGTGGATTAAACCAATGGGGCCCCGCTTCAAAAAGGTGGAGAACCAAATAACAGCTGCATAACAGATTCCGTAGTCCCTTCCAAGGGATAAGACAACCCGGTGAAAATTAATTGGCTAATTATTCCATGACTAGACCGGTCTGTTGCCCCAAAGGTTGCACATTTTCGTAAACTGAAATAAAAATGTCAATCAATTTCTCTTTCATAATATCATGACCAATGGATAAAATGTATGTATAGACTTTTCCAGCACACCATTAACTAAGATATTATTACAATGGCCCGGTATGCAGAGCCATTGTTTATAGCAGATTTATCAACTTCACGATTCGGGTTGAGTAACAAATACCCGTCCTCTTTCACAACTAACCAGTTTACATCATATAGGTCTATTGACGCCTAAGTTTTCTTTCTTAAAGGCGCGTGTTCCTATCGTCTTTCGGACCCCCCTGCTTTACCCGGAAGTGGTATCGATTTGATATCGATGAAAGGCTGTTTTTTTCTCATTGTCGTCCTGAATTTGAGCCCTCACATCCATTTCGTTCCAAGAAAAAAAAAACAACGTCGTTTTAGTTGTTAACCACTGAAATTAGCATAGTATTGAATGGGCCTTGCCATGCATTATTGCCTTCTCTAACCATCAAAACGCTCACGTTTGTTTTCCTCCCACGGTACTGAATGGGGTTTTTTATTCTAATATCAGGCTCTCATTCAGTAGAGACACCATACACATAATTACACAAGCACCCTTTAGCAGTAGTTACGGATTTAATTCTGCAGCAGTTGTTTTGTTAGGTCCAAGCTTGCCCAGCAACATCCTGCCATGACGTTTGTGTCTTTCTTCCTTTCGAAATAAATATTAAACATGGAAAATTAATTAACCGGCACTATAGACAGCTCAAGATTTAATTTAGTTTTGTGAATGAGGATAGGTACTTTGTGCTACGTCATGCAAAAAGACTTTGTCTGAATCGAGAGTGGTAACACACAGGTCTTTCAACTGCGATACAATATAACAATGGTCCTGCACTATGCCCAATAAAGAATCTGAAGTTTTTTCTACACTGCACACCGGGCCGTTAATTTGTATCTCTTTAGCTTAGCTCCATGTTTGCTAGTCAATATGTTCTATGTTTCACGTATGGGGCCCTAATTGAAGTACATTTATTCATTTTCCAATAAAATGTTCAAGTTTTATTGGCGGCACCAGAACGGTTGAATATGATTTTGATAAATTTAATATTATGAATTTACACTGGGTTTGCCTCCACCTCCCCCTGGGGCCTATGAAACAACAGCAAAGAAAACTGCCCACCATCTATAACATAAATAACAATTGCTTTATAAACATCATGGATAAGACAAGAGTGCCAAAAATGTTCAAAGAAAAAAAGTGCAAGGCATAAATAGAACTGTGATTATTCAAAGTACGACCCAATGCAATATTAGCTATGCAGGAGCAAGTTTATTGTAACTGTACAGCAAGCACCTCACCTTTGCTACTCAAACTCAAAACTTTAAAACATAACTATCCATAACTCCACACTCACCCAAAAATTACTCTAAACTTAAACTCATCCATGAACCCATTCATAACTCACCCAAAAAAACACTCTAAACATAACTCTTGTGAAACTTCATAACTAAAAAACCATGAACTCCTCCATTATGCAACCAACAAATAAACACACCTTAATCCCTACTCCAAAATTCAAACTATGAACACATAAACCATCGATGAACTCCATCTTACCCACAAATAACTCCATAACTCACACAAAATAACCAAAAAGGGTCAAACGCAAGGGTCAAACGTCAGCACCCACCAAGATTGGGGGAGAAGAATTACATTGTTAGTAGCTTTGCCCTCCTACAATACCCCCAAGTTTGGCTACTGTAGCTATCTAGAATAGCCAATTGTTGACTTTTGTGCAGTAATGACTTTTTGACATTTCCCACCCCCTGACAGACCCATGGGAACCCTGGGGAATGCATTACCTGGTTAGTAAGGACTTGTGCCCTCCCAAAATCTACCGCATTTGGTTTACTCTAGCTCATCTATTAAAAAAAGATATGCCCATTTTGCCTTTTTGTTCAATATGGCCTTTTCCCCTAACCCCCAGACCCCGTGGGAGGACCCTAAGGGGATTTTGTTGTAGGGAGCTTTTCCCCTAACCCAACCGACCCGGGGAGGACCCTAGGGGGATGTGGTTTAGTATTGGCTTTTCCCCTAACCCAACAGCCCGGGGGAGGACCCTAGGGGATGTGAGTTAGAGGGGCTTTCCCCCTAACCCAACAGACCCGGGGGAGGACCCATGGGGTGTTGTCGTGGGTCTTTTTCCCTAACCACCCAACCGACCCGGGGGAGGACCCTAGGGGGAATGGGTAGTCGGGGCTTTTCTTTCCCCTACCCAACAGACCCGGTAGGCCCCTAGGGGGATGTGGTTAGTAGGGGCTTTTTCCCCTCACCAACAGACCCGGGGAGGACTAGGGGGATGTGGTTAGTATGGGCTTTTCCCCTAGCCAACAGACCCGGGAGGACCCTAGGGGTATGTGGTGTTTAGTATGGGCTTTCCCTAACCCCACCCGGGGGGAGGACCCCTAGGGATGGGTTATAGGGGCTTTCCCTCCTACATATAACCCAAAGTGGCTATTCTTGACATCCATAAAAAAAGATTGGGCCAAATGTTCCAGGTGTAACTTTTTTGTCACGACTACGGACACGCATACGGACTGGATGAGCCCATTTCTAGGAATAACAACCTTTGGTTTTTTTGATAATAACCCTATGTTATTATAAGCCTATCGGAATACACAGCTGTTTGAAAGTCCTCATTTATTTATAACAAACCAGAATAAAACAATAATATCAACGCAACTGACCACACTTTTGACATGCAATTTGGATTATTCATACCACTGACTTCATCCTCCTGTGTAATTTTACAAAATTGCATTGTGGGCAAATATCTTTCTTAAAATAAAATCTATTTAACACCAGAGAAAATGGGCAGGAGAGAGCACTATACCACACAAAGTCTGACCTTTGTAGGCCTATATGGTACATTAGATTCCCACAATGGCTTTTTTCTGGTAGGACATGCCAACCTACAGCAACATAACCAACTTCTGGCTAACCCAAGTGCTAGTAGTCTTATAAACTTAACTTTAGGAGGGCGCTCTTACGCATATCGAACGGTCAAACACAGGCTTGACTAAATGCTATGCCTGGTCACAAATATTGAATCTAAATGACGACTTTATTATTGCACTGTTTTGCAGAGGTTATCCACTAACTTTTGTGCGGAGGTCAAATGCACGGTTTTTGCAGCAAGGTAATCCACCAACTTTGACGGAGGTCAAATTGCAGCACTGTTTTGGGCGGCAGGGGCAAGGTTAAATCCACTAACTTTGACGAGGTCACATTGCACTGTTTTGCAGCAAGGTTACTCATAACTTTGACGGAGGTCACATTGGCACTGTTTTGCAGCAAGGTTTAATCTACCTTTGAACCGCTGTAATGCCCTGTTTTGCATCGAGGTTAATCCACTTACTTTGACGGAGGTCAAATTGCACTGTTTTGCAGCAAGGTTAATCCACTAACTTTGAACGGAGGTCACTTGCACTGTTTTTTTGTTTGCAGCAAGTTATCCCTAAGTTGACGGAGGTCAAATTGCACTGTTTGCGCGAGGTTAATCCACTTACTTTGACGGAGGTCAAATTGCACTGTTTTGCAGCAAGGTGAATTCCCCTAACTTTGACGGAGGCTCCAAATTGGCACTGTTTTGCAGCAAGGTTACTCCACTACTTTGACGGAGGTCAAATTGCACTGTTTTGCAGGCGGGTTAATCCACTAACTTTGAGGTGAGGTCAATTGCACTGTTTTGCAGCGAGTTTAACCACTAAACTTTGAACGGAGGTCAGAGGTAAATAGCTTTTGCATGCCCCTACTTTAATAGTTGTCAAAATTTGTGTCACCACTTCTGCCACTTCCAAAATTGCCGCTAAATAATAAAAAGAGATGGTTTGCATGGGGTCCCACAGCTGTGAATATGGACCCTATGTTATTTTCAAATGATACCCTTAGGTTTGTTTTTGGAAAAGGACCCATCAGGAAATGGCCCGTGTGTTCTTTTGAGAACCCTTTGAAAAAAATTCAGATAATGACCCTATGTTCTTTTTGGAACAATGACCCTTTGGAATCTCAAGGCACCACTGCGCAAATGTTAATATCTACATGTAGCCTCTTGAAATTCTACACTCTCTAGGTCTCCCTCGTTTTCCCATCAATTGTATTTGTGCCTGTTGACAATGCTCTCTCTGATAACCATCCGTTCTGACCTCAGAAAGATCTTTTGACTGCTTAACCCAGTCTCTTTCTCATGATACTTTCACCATGGTTATTACCAGGCTGAAATAAGGATTTAAGATCCAGAGCATTTTGGTGTTTTTAACATTTTATTATTGCCCCTGGTCTATACAACTGTGTACCAGTTTTGTTTCAGAACCAGGGGCATTGCCTTTTGCAGGGTAAATTTGCCCCTTGCCCCTGCTTAATTCAGGCCCTGGGTATTACTGGTCCTGACTTACTGGGTTTTCGCTCCATCCTCAGTGACAGAACTCAGCCAGTCACATTAATCTTTACTCTTTCCTGACTTCAAACATATCACATTTGTTCCCCAAGGCTCTATACTTGGCCCCTCTTCTTTTATTAAGTTTTTTGTCAATACTTCAAATAGTTGTAACTGTACATGTACTATGTATGCTGATACAACACTTCTTTGTTACTTCAGACAAAACCCAACTGTTTGAATTCGACTTCCAATCAAACTTAATCAAATTTTCTAAATGTTTGATGATAACAACTCCCTTTGATGCAAAGAAACAGTTGTTATGGTATTGGAAACATGTTCTCAATAATTCTCAAATGTTTTCTCTCACTGTAATAATGATGATATTGGAAAGGTTTGACCATGGTAATATCTTGGGTAATTTTTTGGTATCCTCTCTGATGTCCTGGTTGATCATATCAATCATATGTCTGCATGTTTCTAAACGTTGTGGGTGTTCCAAAAGATACTCTTGTTATGCTTGCAAATTCATGTCATGCTCCACATTTTGACTATTGCCCTGTCTGGTCTGTACACGATCTTATGAGTAACACTTCATCTTCAAAATAGATTATTATAGCTCGTATTAATTATCAGCTGACCTTAGACCTCCTGTTAAGATTTGATTTGTAACTGCAGTGGACAATTATTAATGTCGTTGTATAAAACCATATGCTCATTCTTTTTTTAAATGCTTCAAAGTTCTTTCTCCCAGGTTTCCTTTCCTCTCCAGTTCACTTTATTGCACTACAGTTCTTAATAAGGGTACCAGAAGTCAAACCACAACCTCTTTCTCACCCACCTTGGAACCTAATGCAGGCCAGACATACATTCCATAGAGAGCAACCAATCATATGAACAGTCTTCCGTCAAATCCGCTGTAACTATACAGCAATGAGTCTATCTCAAGCTTAAGCCTCTTCCCTATATCCCCATAACATCTTTTATACTATGTAGATGTAGTTTCACCCGACAATTTATACTCATTGCTTATTTATCGTTTTTTAGGTGTGTTTATAATTTTTTATCTTATGTTAATGTAATTGTATATTCATTCGTACAATGTTATATGCAGGAGGCCTCCCCTTGGAAATCGGTGCTCTTGTCACTGAGGGTACCCTGCCTAAAGAAGTTAATCAAAAAAAAATAAATATCAATGAAATATTCATCTTTCTATAAAAATCCAACCACATCTCATCTTCATCCTCTCTCCAGAGGGTTCCAGAGTCTGTACCGCCTTCCTTAACTGTACAATTAGAATATGCATCGTGATTACGTTTTGTTAAATAATCCTAGTCTACCAAAGGGGTTTGCCACCACCTTAGTTTTTTTACGCATCCTTTTTTTTTTTTTTTCCATGCAACAAAAAATCCACTGGGGTTTAGGTAAGATACGGTGATTCCAAGTGGTGGATGTGGGATGCAACCACCACTCCCCTCTGGAGAAAGTACTAACATGCATGCCCGTATCACAGTAGATCACAGCACGTGATTTTAGTACCAAGGGATAGCTATGTTTTTCTTTCTTCCATGGACAACAAAAGAGTACCAACAAGCCTATAATTATGTCTATAATGACGTCAAAATTGATTCATGAAACTGTCAATTTCCATTGTACACAACGCGTGGTGGAATGAAAAATTAATTTCCCAAAAACAATTACTATAATCCATTTTTCCGCTCTCACCTCAGAAATTGGCATCTCATTTTCACCCTATATCCAGTATTTTCATAATTTCTCAACTTACGACTCATTACTGAGTCTACTGTGAATGCTGGGTACTTATTTTGATACAATGCAAGAAGAAACTCTAAGCTAGCCTGGTGGTGCCCCCTCCAAATTTACCCTGGCCGAAAAATAGGTACCAATGCAATTGTACCTATTTAATACCTGTTTTTGGTACCTAAGATGTACTACTGTTTTGAAAGTCATTCGTGGTATACCGAGTTTAATACTTTTATGGAATTTGTTGCCTAGAAAAGGTACCGGGTGGAAACCTAAAGAATACCTTTCCTTTCAGAGTAACCTGAAAGCATCACAAATGTACCTACAAAGTACCTAATTTTTCAAAATATACCTTAAGCTACTTTTGGAACTTGAATTTTCTTTCCTCCTCTTTATTAGTACCTAAAATATCTTTTTCTGGACTTAGACTATTTTTTCCATGAACTTATATACCTTATGTACCTTTTGCTTAGAGTGTTTTCCCTAATTTCCGAATACCGATGTACTTTTGGGCAATCACAGATTATCAAGCATGTCCAAGCGTCTCCGAAGTACCCTGAATGTACCTTTTGGGCAATCACATGATAATCAGGAGGTCAAGACCCTCATAATCACTCTTACAGTGGGCACCATGGGTTGTAAGTGGGTGTATGATTGAATTAACTGCCAAATGCATATTCAACATATTATGTTGAGCTGAAGAAAGGATGTGTACTCACGTACGGTAGCTATAGATAGTGGTGAATGAGATTTTAAGACACTTGTTGTTGAATTTTGGACATCCTGATATGCAGTGGTAAATGGTAAGTGTGTGGCATATTATTTGATGCATTATTTCACGGATATAGCATATATTTATAAGCAGAGGAGTACAAACATTCATTGCAATTATATGTGTCTATCCTATGTGCCACATCATCCTACGATGTTGAAATTCAGGGCCCCAATTGCAATCGTCTATAATCTTCTTGTAAGGAAGCTGATATATATCCTTGAAAAGTACTTCTCACATTCGTTTTTAAAAGAAATTCCCTGTGCCTGCAACAGGAAAACAAGACTTAAAATTAAAGGGGCATTTTGTGATCCACCCCACTCCTCCACCGCTTAACCTTAAAAGATGAGGATTGTATAACATCGAACCGTTACCTTAATGTACTAATCATGTGTGCTTGGGGTCAATTCAATTTTATTATCTGTTCCTTTACGTGTCGGAACGATTTTCAAAGTTGGTGTCTGTCAAATATGGTGGAGAATATTACATTTGTCCCCAAATTTATTTCAAAGTAAAATATTTCGGAAGTCTGAATGTAAGACACGAAATTGGGTGTCCTTTTTTACTAATTTTGTTCCCCCCCCCCCCCCCCCCTTTCTTAATGCAACAGTCCCTTTCATTTGTGGATACTAGCGAAGTTACGTTAAAATTGTCCAAGTATGTCAGGGTGGATCGTGGAGGAGCAGTCGGTGGAGGAGCAGCCCATAGACTTAAACAATTAAACAAATTAAAAAAAGTAAAAAAAAACTCTATGATTAATTTTAATTTACATATATTTTTCAATATTATATCTCAACAATAAATAGTTCTGTTTGACATCCCCTTAAGAGAACATACCAAGCTTTCCAGGATTTTTTTGTTTCCATCTCCTTTGCTTGTTTCAATCAAGAGCTAACTCTCCAGTTTACTTACTGCGGAAACACAAAAATGAGTTTTTGGTGGTGCCGTGGGCGTGGGGGGGGGGGCTGTTTAGTTAAACTGGTGATGAATTTGTTAAACATAAGTTAGGTTCGTCAGCACTGTTTGACCGATATGAACAGGTCTTTACAAAGGATTACTTCATAAAGGACACTCTAAAAGTTACTTAATGTTGGAAGTTAGATCAGTATTCTGGCTTTACGATAAAGTGAATAACATGCGACATACTGTTATTTGTTAGAAGAGAACCATGAGCGTACAGCCGGCGTACAACATCCTGGAGGAGAGAGTTTTTATGGTCTGGAAGTATCATGAAAAACGCAAATTCTTCCTACCACATTTTGATACTTGTGCTTCCAATTTTCAAATTTTATTGACTTTCAATATTAGTAAATGCACAAAGATAGTGCAATATCTTAAAAAAACCCATTTCTTTTGGATTTTAGTGTTTATTTTGGTTGCAATTACATCCTTCTGGCTGATTTTAAAAAAGATCCAATTTTGAATAAATCCAAAGTTCCTTTCATTGAGGTGGCAATAATCTTTGTTATTGTTTATTTTTAATGAAAGAAGATATTTTCATTGAACTGATTATGTTGACTATTAAAACGTGTGTCGATAAACTAGACTTCTTTGGTTTACTTTAATCGGTGTTTTGTTTCTTTTAGTCAGTTGCAATCTTTTGGTTTGAGGTTTTTTAAATAACTGGGCGAAGCAACTTGCCTGCATAAAAGTTGGCCACAAATCATGTTGGTGTATCGCATTAAAATTGATTTATCTCTTGATTGAACAAAAGCAAATAGATAACCAAACACCATTGGAAGCCTGGTCTTTTGGTTCTTTAATATAATGTGATCCCAGTAGAATGACTTTTTGAAATTTTCATAGTTAACCAATTTTTTTTTTCTGATTTAACCAACCATTTTTTTTGAGGACAGGCTGTACAACCAAATTTTCTTCTGCACCTTTGTACGGAAAAAGTATTAACAGTAAGGAATAATTCTTTTTCATAAGCATTGTTGAATACCTAAAGATGCAAATTCTGCAAAGAAACACATTGATTTACTACAGGGTGGAGGTAAAATTATACAGGGTGAAAAAAATCCTTTTTTGTGACATAAGTTTCTATTTCTAAATCTACTTGTGTCTTATCGGTAAAACATGTCTTATTCTTGTGAAATACAACACTTGAGACTGGTTATTTTGCACTTGTCATGTTTTAAAACACAAGAATATTGTATATCAGATAATATATACAGGGTGGTTCAAATTGTATAGAGTGGATGTATTTCATGACATTTTTTTGCGTATTTCAATTCATTTTCACCTGCCGTATCATCACAATAAATCTTATTTTGTACCTGTAGAAATAGTTTTAGAAGTGTGAATATTGTTTAATGCATGTAGGACAAATGTATGCCTTTATCATCAGTTATTTCAAATTTTTTTCTGTGTTATGTGCAGGACCCCTGATTGTAAATTGAAAATACAGAAGGATTGCCTCCATTGTTATCACCCTTATATTTTGTCATAGGATTCTGGGGTGTTAGAAGAGGCTACACTATATACTTTCTGGCTACAACACTGTTTTTTACCACTAATAATTTATTGGTTCAACTTCCCTAGCATTAAGACACTTGAGCACCAGAAGTTTTGCTCTTACAGAGTAATTTTATTTCTTATCACGCCATCACCCTGTATAATCAAAAGTACACCAGAATATGGTTATCTGTTTAGAAAGCAACTTTGCTTTCCATACCAATGACACCAGGAAAAGATTTAACTCTTAAAAGTAGTACGAAAATCTTTAATACATGTAATTTTACAACTTAAAATAAACATCATTTGACCAACACCCTGTATATTTAACACAATGTATTGTGGAACTCTTCTCTTTCTTCCTTGCTTGTTTGAAGGGCCTAATCAATACCTTTCTGGATCCATATTTATTTTCATCTCAATCTCATTCCAGAAAGTAGAAACGCACACAGTTCACCATTACCAAGAAAATGCTAACTTTTTTGTTTGTTTAACCCTGTATATTTCTGACCAACCCTGATAACAAGGTTGTACTTAGCTGTTGTGGCAACATTGGTAATATAGCTTCCAAAATGTATATACTTTTATGTCTAGAATGTATTGATTAAATGTAATACTCCGTTGAATGAAAATAGGCACAATATTTGTTATTTTCTACCATGTAATACGTTTTTTAGGACCAACTGATGAAATGCGACCTTAATGACATTCACAATTTTTTAGGCTGTCCATCCACCTCATTGGGAATTTTGTTTAACATCAACATTCCATAGTTGTGGATGATACCTTTGTATGAAGCAACATGGTAGGTCGGGACAGCAGTGGCGTTCTGCTAATGGGACCCTGAATACAAGCATTTTGTTTAACACATCACAAATAACCACAAAGAGTAAGAATGAACACTCCATTTAGGGAATAAGTTATATTTTTTTACAAACGAAGGAAAATGTTGCAACATAGCTTTCGACTGAACCAACCTTTTATGCAACATAGAAAGGAATAAAATGTCAAAATGTGAAAAAAATGAGCTGTGAATCACAAGGATCTAATATTTCGGGTTTTGGAGAGATAAGTATATTTTGAATTTACATTTGCTACATTTTTAAAATGCATATTGTTTACATTTTCAAATTATAAAAATTTTTTAAAGTCTCAATTCCAGTACAATTTATTTTTTGTGTTGTTTCTTGCGAACTTAAATGTCCATATTCAAAACTCACAAAATGTCAGTTGGAACCTTGAAATTCTCACCTCACAAAATGTTATTCCTTAATAACTCACAAAAGAAAAGTGATTTGATTAAAGAGTGATTAGGGCACTGCTAAGAAAAAAAACGATAATCCATGGTAAATTTTGAGTTATTTTGTGGGGTTACACAAGCTACACATCAGATTTAGAGAAAGGTTCGCTTCTGAATATTGGTAATACCATCCCACCCCCACACACACACACACAATGTTTGACCTCTATACTGTTTAAGTAGGTAGTTTGCTCCAATAATTAATACTAAATAATAATAATTGAATGTGGCAATTAAATATTAAATAACAGTAGACAACTTCATAAATACATAGAAGAACTAATTTATAATACACTATTTTGAAGGCCAAATGCAACTCTGTTAAAAGTGGGGGGGGGGGGTTATAGAGGAATGGTGCAGGGCCAAAATGTGTAGAAGCATTTCAAATACGGAATAAAACCCCAAAACAAACTCATTCTAACCTCATCTTCATGGCCAAATTAATTCCCATTGAAAATGGGTGGTCACGATTGGCAGTCCTCTTTGGTGTATTAGTTTGCGGTCACAATAAGAAAAAAAATCATAATTTAATGAATGGTACTGAGCCACACACTGCTTCAAAGATAAATGATGTTTCATTAAATGATTGTAGCTCTTTTGGAATACGGGCCATTTGCATTTAAATTTGTGGATATATTGCAAACGGATACTTGATTTGCCTATCATAAACAGATTGAATGTCTTACTGTAAATTAAATATAAAAAATATAATCTTTCCATCGACACAAGGATATTCCAAATGGTGGGGTGGGTGCAATCAATGGCTATTTTTTATTCACCCCTGAATAGTACCCCAAAAGTGTACCTTTTGGGGGTACCTTTAGGTACATTAGGTAACCAATTTAGGTATGGACCACTTTTGGGAAACAAATGAAAGGTACTTTTTAGGTAGCATTTAGGTATGATACCCAAAAAGACTTTATGGGGACATTTTAGGTATATAAAAGGTACAATTTAGGTATGGACCACTTTTGGAACAAAAGGCAAGGTACTTTTTAGGTACTATTTAGGTATAGATACCCAAAAGATACTTTTTGGGTACATTTTAAGTACATAACAGGTTATAATTAGGTAGGGACTACTTTTAAGAGGTACCTTTTTAGTATTGATACATAAAATGTACTTATTTAGGTACTTTTTACTGCATATATGAGGGTAATGTCACTTGAAATGAATATAAGTATAAGTTAAGTATTTGGAATATTAGGTATCTTCACTTGCACACAAAAGTATACCTATGTAGTACATTTTAGGTATAAATTTGGTTTACAAAGTGTACCTAAATTATACCTAAATTGTACATGAACTGATTCCAAATGTGGACATTTGAATAAGGTACATTTTAGGTACAGTACCTATTTTGTACCAGAGTCTAGGAACAGTGTGATTACTATAATACAGGGGTGGCATCCACGGCCGACCATTGGGAGTTTGTTTCCAAAATGGCTCCTTTGTAGAAAAGGCTTAATTGACTGGATATGCGATGATTTTGACTGCATTGGCTAAAACCCTCTACGTAGCAGATGTACAACAATCAGTTTGACAGCAAATAACCCATGCCCTGCAATCTTGCAAACAGCTCAACCCAATCACACTACTAAACGACAAGGAGGATCCAGGATGCGATATAATATCCTCCCCCAAAAGAATATTAGCTTTCGTCAGTTTGTTTTTTACAAGGCCACTTGCATTATAAGGCATGATAGCCATACTACAGTTAATCATGGGCCAGGAATGAGACCAAATGGTACAAAAATTAAAATGGACGGCCATAATGGTCAAGTTCACATTTGAACGTCGGAATGATGTTTTTAATCCCCAAGTGATTCATCATCACCGCTGTATTTCGCAGCATCCTGCGCATCGCCTAGATGCCACTTTAAAGGTTAATTAAACAAAAAATTTACAAAGTTCATAATCTCTGCAATTCAAAAAAGTATAAAAGGTGCTCTTTCCGGTTATGCCTTGTGTACTCTACTTAATACGAGAGCTGGCACTTGCAACATACACCCCATCAAGAAACGTGGGAAACCCAAACTTAACACGTTGTTGGGAGAAGCAATAATGCAATATTGCCAAAGCCCTATTCAATACTGTGCTAATATTGGTGGTAACCATAAAACGATGGTTTTTCGTTTATATCTTGCGAATGAACTACATGTGAGGGACTCAAATTTGAGGATACAATGAGAAAAATATGGCCTTTCATCTGCTATAAAATCGATTCCCTTACGGACTTACCGGGTAAATAGGGGGTCTCAAAGACGATCGGAAAATGCCCACCTTTAAACAAGCAAAGGTTTTTACTTATGTACACATGGACAACATTAGTAACACGTTCAATTACACCCTATAGATAAGAGTCTGCATAAATTCCCATTGAAAATGTACACAACCGCCTCCACCCTGGCTAATTAAACTTAAATGAGAGCTAATTGTCACTTTATTTGGTGTTTATGTTATTCTATCATATAAAGCCCAATAAAGTCTCTTAAATCTACCAAAAAATTATGCAATTTCAAGGATAATGCACCAAAAAATGCCCCGGCCCCTGGGTAGCCCCGGGGAGGCTGGAACTTGCCACACAAGGGGGTGTTTTTATGTTAAACTCCCCGGCTGGCCCTGCGGGGCAACACATTTGATGTCAAACCGTCCCCAAGTCACGACCCCTGCAAGCCAGGCAAAAGCATCAAAAATGCGGGGTCAAACCGATTGTGCGATTCCTTTTTTATTATGCTGCTTTCAATCTTGGTATTGTAGCTTGTCGTACTAGTTTATAAGGTTTGTAGAAATTGCGCTTCAGGGACTACCTTTGTAAGGAGAGTGAGAGTGATAGCTCCCCTACAGACTCTCCTTAAGCACCTTGTAGGAGAGTGATTTAAAGCTCCCCTTGGGAATCGGCTTATCATGGTTAGCACTTGGGTATAGCCATGCCCAAAAGATACCCTTAAAGTTCCCCCTATCGCCCAGGGGAGCTTTTAACCGACACCACCTTATTTTAAAAAGTCAGTCCCTGGCCGCTTCTGTTTGTCCCGACCTAAAATCCCAGGTTTTTGACATGCGTGAACTCTGTGATGGCATTGAACAAGTCCCGGCATACGCCCGGTACCAAGCGGACAAAAAAAAGGATCAACTCCCAGGCTATTGGGTATACCGCCAGCCCCGGGTACCATGGGGCTGGGGCATTTTTTTGATAAGTCTCCAATCTTCAAATGGTGTGATCCTTATACCGCTTAATTGGCTAATTGGGATTGGTGCAGGCGAAACATCAGAGCCAAAAGGTGCCAAAATGTAGAAAAGTTGAAGATAAACAAATCCATGAGAACTGAGGGCATTTTAAAAAAAGTCTTGGTATTACAGAACTTTGCCTACCCAGCTTGTGCCATGGTTATTTTTTGGCGTGTGTGAGTAGTGGTGGTTTGGGTTAGAGGTAAGGCGCCTGGCTACAAGCGTGTAGCTCTTGTAGCCATGGCGCCTATGGTTCCAGGGGTATTAGGTTTTGGTAGGCATCATTTTTGCAGCAAAGTTTGAAAAGTGGTGAGTTATATTCACGCCGATAATCTGTGTTATACTTTTTTTATTATTTTCAGAATTCGCTGTTGCTGTTCGGTTGGGCATGTCCTACCCCATGCTCTATGCAGAATGCAGAATTTAATCGCGACAAGAGCTTTTATATTAAGTTCACGCCGTAAAGGGCCGATATATACCAAGTCACAAGGTGTTGTGGTGTAGGATATAAAAATCATTATGAGGCGGATTTTCCAGTATGCTCCGGAGGTCGAATACATAACAAATTCGGGATTTTAAATTAAGGTCCATAACCATTACTCTAGGCCAAAATGGCAATGAGCGTAAGTTGCTCCAAAAACACACCATTAAATCGATTTATTGGTAAAATCTATCGGTACATATATAATGAAATATCCATAAATACAACTACCAGATGGTTTTATGCTCATTGGAGTCTTCCTTGCGAAAAAATCCAGATTTATTCCGACCAAATTACACAACTGCTTTAGAACGATCATGGAAGTACCATGTTTTTTCCCTGTGGTATATTTAACAACGCGACATGCAATACGAAACAGAAAGCCAGCGCAAAATATATCCCATACGCGAATATATCACGTGCAAGTTTGACACAAGCCTCATCCTTTTGAACGGCGTTGAGCACACAAAGGATATGAGCGAAGTTCGTTAGAATTTGTTATTGCAAAAACAATACACTTTTAAAACCTCAGTGATATGAGAAAAATGTTAAGAGGGGTGTTCGATATCATTTTGTGATTAACAAGGTTTTAGTTGTTTGGCCTAAACACTAACATCCATGAAAACGTGGAACATTTGAAAAGGGCGTCGCGTAATATTTATTTTTATCGCAGTCTCACTGTAACCACTGATCTCAATACAAGGATTGGCCTACACAACAGTTATTGTAATTAGATGAATGGAGCCAAACTGGCGGGAAATCTTGGGTCTACCGAACAAATACCATTCCAGAGACGCCTGTTTAACAGAAGTTGTATCCAGGTGCACGTTTTAGAAGACATGGCCATCCCATACGCGCAAATACAATGAGCTCACTGAATGGCTCGATTCTGTAGTCTGTTATGTCGCTTATCCACATTTCAATGGGAACAATTTTGTATAAATGAACCCCGCTCTTAACCACCTGCTTTGCTCTGTTGGATGTCCAATATGGCCATCAGTGCTATCAAGTACGAGCCCGGTTCCAACCTTTTAGTAGAGCTCATTGTTCGAAACCCCACATTGCGTGGTTCAGCATCTAACGTACTAGTCAATTTACCAACGAGTAGCGCTTCTTTTATGATAGTAGGTTCTATGTTTATTTAAAAACTTATTTTCTCAAGAATCCAGGCTCATTTTATAAAATTAGGCACATAAGTGTATGCCATTTTTTGATAAATTTATATATTTTAATGAAAACGTTCAATCGGTGAAGCTGTGTTTTAATTCCAAAGTTAAAATAAACGTATAGTCTTTCATGAGGGCCAGAATTGACTACCACCGCTCTCTTTCATCGGTGGTGAAAGACTAAACATGGCGTTGCAAAACATAGGCGTAAATAATAAATGGCGGCGTTTTCCTTAAATGTCTACTGCTTTCGAAAAGTTGAGCGTGAAAATGATGTGTTTCTTCGCCAGGACTACTTCATGACCATGCAAACCAATCTGGTACTTCCTATTTGGGGATATTTCACAATTAGAATCTGTGGCCGATGATTTAATACAATCATTCCTTTAATGTCAAAACAGTGCAAAATTTCCCCCTTATTATTCCCAAAACGACGTCCAATGGCGAAAAAAAAAAAAATGCGATCCTTTTTCCATGTTTATTAAGCGGATGCGTTGCGCGGTATATATCTGAGTGGTTCCCCCCCCGGGGCTAAATATACGTCAAACATGCTGTGACGTCACCACTTCTTAAAATTTTCCAAAAATTGGCCCGCAAACTCGTAATAAAAGAGTCCAATTCAAGAATCGACTGTAAAATTCATACTTTAATAATCTTTCTTCATGTATGACCGGTTATTTGAGATAATGAACCATCCCTTGATCTTGCTATTTGATAACAAAAGCAGCAGGCCAATTCCTGCTTCCAATGCCGCAATTCATGACGTCTACCCGATTTTTGTTTTTGCTCGCTGTCGCGTATTGGCCGCATGGCGGCGTGCTGTTAGCGTCCAAGGTGGCGCAATCTGATGGTAGACAGAGCGGCTTCCTGAAAGATGGCACTGATGGGAGGCTAGTACAGCAGTAATAGCTGATTCCAGATTCTACGCACATGGGTAAGTAGAGACTTTGTATGGATCTATAGTTGCTTTAGGAATGATGTATTTCAAATGATGATCATGTCTCCGAAAGTAAGATGCAGGATGATAGGACTGAGGACACTGGATATTAAAACATGATTGTAGTGAATCTGTAGAACATTTTGGCTTGAGAAAGGAGACGTCTGACATGGAGTAAATCCCAGCCCAGGGTGGTAATTAAGGGTGTTAAATGTGTTGTTATACGGTAATCTCCGAAGACAAAGCGAGCGGCTGCTCTCTGACACGTTCAAGGCGATCAACTCCATCTTGGGTGTGTGGGCTCCATACTTCAGAAGCGTACTCCATTGCGGACGTATGATAGTTGGTATGCCCTTTGCCTTTGACGCTTGTTACAGGGAGAAAGAGTTACGACGGAGTTAATCCAAGTGAACGGCTTGCTTTTAGCACACTTGATTTTGTTGCAGTGGTTATCCCAGCGGAGGTCATATGAGATGGTCACACCAATGTAGTCATGATGATCTACTCTCTCGAGACACTCACCAAAGATTGTATACTGGTGGAAGCTGGGTTTGCGTTTCCTTGTGATGGAGAGGATGGCACATTTTTTTACATTAAACTGCATTAGCCAAGTAGAGGACCAATCTGCAAGAGTGTCAATGTTTTGTTGAAGGATGACATGATCTTCTGGTCTGTCAATATTCCTGTATACAATGCTGTCATCTGCAAACAACCTCATTGTAGACTGGATTTGATCTTGTATGTCATTTATATATAACAGGAAAAGTGCAGTGCCTAGTACTGAACCCTGTGGTACTCCGGATGAAACTGTTCCCCATGATGAATGGGTGCCATTGACCGAAACAGCCTGACTCCTGTTTTCTATTAAGATTGGATCCAAGCCATAATGATTTAGTTTGACTGATAGACGGAGATGTGGAACCGTACGCGTGTCAAACGCTTTACTGAAGTCAAGGAGAATGACATCTGTCTGGCCACGTTGTTGTAGGGTAGAAGCCCAGTCATGTGATGATGTAATGAGTTGTGTAACAGTGGAAAGCTGTTCACGGAACCCATGCTGTGAATCCAGTAGAATATTATTTGTATGTAGGTGCTTGGCTATGTGACTAAGGACAATATGCTCCATGATCTTACAGCAGAGACAAGTGAGTGCATAAATACATGAGCATGATGAGTAAAGGAGCAGCGACAAGAAGCATGAAACCTCTCCTTCCTTGGCAAGAGTTTCATGTCCCCTTCCCTACTAATTCTGCAACCCTATATTGTGGTTTATTCTGTCAAGGATGCAGAATTCGTAGGGGAGGGGATATGGAACTCTTTCCGACACCTTTTTCATGTGAATCCACCTATTTTTTGTGCCCACGACACGGTAAAAACATGACAACGACCTATAAAGATGCAATGCCAACGGTTAAAGCTTAAACCAGATGCACAATAATGCATCATGAATCGTGCGCGATACTCTCAGTGTGATATTACTGCTCTAACTAGACACTCCATATTGGGTTGTGGTCGTGTACTAGGTCAGAGCATTAAGTATATAGCTATTACGGGGTCCATCACACATTTTTAAAACTGGCATTTACTCACCTTGACTTACAAATCCATCCAAATGTCACTGATTCTATTGTAACCCCCGGATGGCAGTTATGTCAGTACTTTTAACGAGGATATTTGGCATCAATAACTGGCGCAAAATGAAAGAAATTGAGGCACTGACATTTACTAAAAATTTGCCCTTATTACAAATATTTCCGATCGACAACTTGTAGAAAACGGTTTCATATACCTCATATTGCTTATTTTGTCCTAATAGTAATAATTATTATATCTCTGATAATACACACCAGGGGATCGGACTATACCAAAGGAGGTCGGTAGCCCGAATTAGTTTAACTTTTTTCTTGACAGGTTTTGCGTTGGAAAACCCCCCTATATCTTCTGTACTTAGTCTCATAGCCCGGCTTCGCCCGGCTAGACGTTTCAAGCTAAGTGTGCTGTGTGTGTCATGTCTATCTTGCCAAGCCCTTTTAAAAACAAACTGATAATCATAGAGCTAGAAATAGAAGGAGTGTTAGACCCTGGCACTCTAATCCGGTGAAGTGGTCCTTGAGCCTGTTAAGCTTTTGTTAAGGTCGCGGTCGGTGCTGTGATGCGAGGCCACTTGACAACACTGCTCTATTACATGATTGGTATATTCAGGGGCGGACCAGTTTGAAAAAACGTCACAATTAACCGGGGGCGGGTAAAGTGCTTCATATGCTCCAAATAGGCCGAAGAATGATTTTTGCAAGAATGTGCAGAATGACCGGGAGCGCGCGCCCCCTCCCTGGATCCGCTGCCTGTTTATGCGCCTCTACTCCTTCCACGCTTGAGCATTCATCACTCCAAAAATATTTGACATCGTGCTGTGACCTTTCACTTGGTTAACCGGAAGCCCAGTAGAAGAGACAGGTTTTTGGTCACTCGCTGTAGCAACAGAAACTTCCGGCATCCTTTTTCAAAGCGTTTGTGTTTCCCTGATACAACTTCGCGAAAACCCGATCGAATTTGGACATTCTATTCACAAGTTACGGCGATCTAATGACTGCCAGTTGTTCAGTTATTATGAAATAATAAAAGAAAGATTCTCAACCTTGTACCCGAGTGTTCTCGGAGATGCCTCTATCTCGAGTTCTGATTTTTTGTACATTGGTTGGGTATACCATGCCATGGTGCGTTTGGACATTCATGTTTTCAAAACTATACAGTTAAGTATGGAAATAACAGGAAAAACGGGTCGGTTGCTAGCTGAAGCGCGTCGCTGATGCATTATGGGATAAAACACCATGCCACTGCAGCACACTAGCTGTTAGTTAGTTAGTTAGTTATACCAAAGTTTTAAATCCGGTTTTGTCCCCGTTAACGAGGGTGGCCGGATACACCTCGCTCAGCAATACTGCTGTGTGAGGATTTATTGGAGCAAAAGATAATTGACCGGATGCCCTTTCTGACGTCAATCCACAGTTTTCGGCGGTGGGCCTAGCCTTTGGGCAACCACGCCCACCATGCAAGGCAGCATGTGCTGGATGGCCGCCATTAGCTCTCCAGAGCTGACACCCTTGTAGGTAGATCTTCTTTTTCATTCTACCAGGGTAACCAGCTACCCTCCTCATCAGAAATCCGATGGGGGTGGCGGTTTAGCGGCCGACAACTCGGCCCTGGGACAGGTAGTACTGGTTACCAGGATACCAGTAGCAGGCCCTCAAAGGAAACCTGACCTGACTTTATAGCTGTGCGTATGTTATAACGCGCAATACATTATGGGTTACAACACCATGTCACTGCACTGTGTCGTTGTAGCAACGCGTACCGCGCCGGCGCTTTAACAAAAGGCAAAACAGAAGTGCGGGCTTGGGCTTAGGCATTATCAACTCCAGTTGCAATGGCAAAAAGCAAGTGACAAATCATGAAATATGTTACACAACCTACAGGAAAATGGCAAAAAATGAAGCAAAGCGTCTGAGAAAATACAGAGATGAGAATGAAGCTGCCAATGTAAGTATTTCACGGCCTCTTTTACTAGGCTACCTGTATTCTTTTAGAAGTTTACTCTTCTAATGATACCGTTAATCGATTTATAAAATATTTTCGTAAAAAAATCACTTTCTATTCTACACACTTCAAGGAGTTCGTGAAAAAAAAAATCATTTTTTCAATGTTCTTTATTAACATAGGCCTACCTTCAAGTGTTCCCTGAAGGATTCTAAACATGCCTTTGAGTGTCCCTAGCCTAGAGTTTTAGGTATCCAAGAAAATGGTTTTTTTTTTGGCCGCAAAAATATTTTAGAACCAAAGGTGACGGCACGCAATATTATATATTTTGTTGTCCGAAGGGGATTCCTCAGCTGGATCGTCTCTTCATGATGTCCACCAGCAGCCCCTCGCATTACATTACAATCCAAGGAACTTAAAGAATCTTATAGATATTGGTAGCATGACTTTTCAATGCGGAAACTGGTGCACTAAAATTCAAAGGGGAAACGACAGGGATGTGTTGTCAGCTTGGCCCCTTTGCCAAATCCACCGGAGCCATTACACATATTTCTCACTTCATCCCCGACTTCATCTACTTCAGATAATAACGATAGGTAAAGTGGGGTAATATGGACCCCCGGGCATTATGGACCCCCCTTATAACTTTGAACTAGGGGTGGTAGGAGTGACCCTTCTATTGGTACTTGAAAGAACATCATTCAACTACGTGTACTGTAATTTGGTTACAGTCAAAGGAAAGTCAAAGGAAATATTTAAATTTAAAATTTTTAACACATTTTCTTATTATGTCACTGACGTTTTAAAACATCCCTATTTTCTCTTGAGCCTCGGTTTGGAGGTTGTTACCATGGTAACATGTAGTACTGATTTTACCCATGTATCAATACATGTATCAAATTCCTATCTCACATCTAATGAAAAAATGGCTGGATACATTGTGTATGTGTGATCTTACTCCGTGGGATCAAAGAGAGAAAGATGCTTGCATAAGGACATTGGTTACGCATATCGGCGAAGTAACTTATTTCTGCGCAGTTAATATTGTCTAATTATACCTTTCAATACTCTGGGATATGTCAAGTGCAAAAGTTGCACATTTGATTGAAAATGAATAAAATGTCATCACAATTTCTTTTCCTAAATATCAGTGACCAGTAGATGTACATCATGCAGCATTGACTCGAGCAAATAATAGCACTGTTGATATCCAGTAAATCCGCTCGGTATGCAGAGGATAAAGCACTACAAATTACTGTTCAACTGTTTGGGTAATAACAATGGCTCTGTACTTCCAGATAAAAAGGATTTCAGGTGCTCATCACCAGATTAAGATCGAGCTATTTTTTTTCATGACACAAAGCGCAAGATACTCGTCCTCTTTCACGAATAAATAAATCTTAGGCTTCTACTGTGCGTTCAATTAACTTTGACCATATATTTCATCATTTTTCCGAAAAGGAAACAAAGATGAACAAAAAAATCAAGAAAGAAAGTTGTTTGGCAGACTGTGACCTAACATCTTTGTGCAGAAACAAAACTTAACTTACAGTAACTTGTTGCGTAACCCCATTTCTTTTCAATTTACCATGTTGTTAGCATAGGTCGCTAGACCCCATTCTTTAGTATTTTTCTAAATATCTGGTGGTAAATTGAATAGAAATGAGGTCCCGCAGTAAGTTATGGATCTTGGTTCTGCACAAAAATGTTAGGTCACAGCTTACCAAGCAACATATCCACCGTGAGTTTTGTTCACATTAGTTTCTTTTTTCAATAAATGATGAAATATACAGTCAAAATTATTGAACTCACAGTAGAACCTTAAAGTTTATTTTTATCGCAAACGAGGCCAGCTCAATCCAACTGGGTAGACGTTTCATATTGAAGTCCCAAGTATACAAAGGAGTTGCCATTGATTCCGTCCTGCGCTACTGCACAACATCATACAGTGCATGACGGAATCAAAGGCAATACCTCATTTGCGTACTTCAGACTTCTATGTGAAACGTCTACCCAAAACTGGGCAGGGATAACCAGTCTATAACGCCTGACATCTATTCAACTGCGTGGACAGTAACAAAGAGCTACAAAGGCTCTGCAGTTCCAACTAAACAAAGGGGAATCTGATGTGCTTTGTCCGCTGAATAGCAGGTGGATTTACTTGTCAATAATGCCATTATTTGCTTGAGTCAATGTAGCATAGTGTATGTCCCTTGATCACTGATATTCAGAAAAGAAATTGAGATTACATTTTATTCATTTTCATGAAAATGTGCAACCTTTACAATTGCCATAACCAATAAATGGTAATTATAAAATTTATTATTGTTTATGGTGGAAAAATGGTTTACTTCTGTGAAGTATGTAATCAAAATGAACAATTTTTCCTTTGATCCCATGGCCAATCTGGGGTAATATGGACACCCTATATCCCCGGCCTATGTAGAAACTTTATGGGACGGGGCAATATGGACCATATGAGGTCCATATTACCCGACCTCTATTGCCAATGACGGGGTGGTCCATATTGCCGACGCATGGGTAATATGGAACCTTTGCAACAAAAGTTTGAAAGCCTAATGAATATCTTTTGGTCTGTACCTACCC